>CAWVNZ010002282.1:0-54714 GCA_963930735.1 Dioctria linearis | reverse complement strand
ATACGCCAGGGATTGCCTTTTCTATAGTGAATTTTTCAAAAGATAATTTTTTACTGTCGCAAATTTTAAGTACAACAGGGATTGCCTTTTCTATAGTAAATTTTTTTTTTTTTCAAAAATTTAATTTTATACTGTCGCAAATTTTAAATCCGCCAGGGATTGCCTTTTCTATAGTAAATTTTTCAAAAAATAATTTTCTACTGTCGCAAATTTTAATTGCGCCAGGGATTGCCTTTTCTACAGTAAATTATTCAAAAAATAATTTTTTATTGTCGCAAATTTTAAATACGCCAGGGATTGCCTTTTCTATAGTAAATTTTTCAAAAATTAATTTTATACTGTCGCAAATTTTAATTACGCCAGGGATTGCCTTTTTTATAGTAAATTTTCCAGAAATTAATTTTTACTGTCGCAAATTTTAAATACGCCAGGGATTGCCTTTTCTATAGTAAATTTTTCAAAAACTAATTTTTTACTGTCGCAAATTTTAATTACGCCAAGGATTGCCTTTTCTACAGTAAATTTTTTAAAAAATAATTTTTTACTGGCGCAAATTTTAAATACGCCAGGGATTGCCTTTCTATAGTAAATTTTGCAAAAAAATAATTTTCTACTGTCGCAAATTTTAACTGCGCCAGGGATTGCCTTTTCTGCAGTAAATTTTTCAAAAAATAATTTTTTACTGTCACAAATTTTAATTACGCCAGGGATTGCCTTTTCTATAGTAAATTTTTCAAAAAATAATTTTTTACTGTCGCAAATTTTAAATACGCCAGGGATTGCCTTTTATATAGTAAATTTTGCAAAAAATAATTTTTTACTGTCGCAAATTTTAATTGCGCCAGGGATTGCCTTTTCTATAGTAAATTTTTCAAAATTTAATTTTATACTGTCGCAAATTTTAAATACGCCAGGGATTGCCTTTTCTACAGTAAATTATTCAAAAAATAATTTTTTACTGTCGCAAATTTTAAATACGCCAGGGATTGCCTTTTCTACAGTATATTGTTCAAAAATTAATTTTTTACTGTCGCAAATTTTAATTGCGCCAGGCATTGCCGATTCTACAGTAAATTATTCAAAAAATAATTTTTTACTGTCGCAAATTTTAACTGCGGCAGGGATTGCCTTTTCTATAGTAAATTTTTCACAAATTAATTTTTTATTGTCGCAAATTTTAATTACGCCAGGGATTGCCTTTTCTATAGTAAATTTTTCAAAAAATTATTTTATACTGTCGCAAATTTTAATTACGCCAGGGATTGCCTTTTCGATAGTAAATTTTTCAAAAGCTAATTTTTTACTCTCGCAAATTTTAATTGCGCCAGGGATTGCCTTTTCTATAGTAAATTTTTCAAAAAATAATTTTATACTGTCGCAAATTTTAATTACGGCAGGGATTGCCTTTTCTATAGTAAATTTTTCAAAAAATAATTTTTTACTGTCGCAAATTTTAATTACGCCAGGGATTGCCTTTTCTATAGTAAATTTTTCAAAAAATAATTTTTTACTGTCGCAAATTTTAATTGCGCCAGGGATTGCCTTTTCTATAGTAAATTTTTCAAAAAATAATTTTTTACTGTCGCAAATTTTAATTACGCCAGGGATTGCCTTTTCTATAGTAAATTTTTCAAAAAATAATTTTATACTGTCGCAAATTTTAATTACGCCAGGGATTGCCTTTTCTATAGTAAATTTTTCAAAAATTAATTTTTTTCTGTCGCAAATTTTAATTGCGCCAGGGATTGCCTTTTCTATAGTAAAATTTTCAAAAAATAATTTTATAATGTCGCAAATTTTAAATACGCCAGGGATTGCCTTTCTATAGTAAATTTTTCAAAAAATAATTTTTTACTGTCGCAAATTTTAATTACGCCAGGGATTGCCTTTTCTATAGTAAATTTTACAAAAAACAATTTTTTACTCCCCCAAATTTTAATTGCGCCAGGGATTGCCTTTTCTACAGTAAATTTTTCAAAAATTAATTTTTTACTGTCGCAAATTTTAAATACGCCAGGGATTGCCTTTTCTACAGTAAATTTTTCAAAAATTAATTTTTTACTGTCCCAAATTTTAATTGCGCCTGGGATTGCCTTTTCTACAGTAAATTATTCAAAAAAATAATTTTTTACTGTCGCAAAATTTAATTGCGCCAGGGATTACCTTTTCTATACTAAATTTTTCACAAATTAATTTTTTACTGTCGCAAATTTTAAATATGCCAGGGATTGCCTTTTCTATAGTAAATTTTGCAAAAAATAATTTTTTATTGTCGCAAATTTTAATTGCGCCAAGGATTGCCTTTTCTATAGTAAATTATTCAAAAAATAATTTTTTACTGGCGCAAATTTTAAATACGCCAGGGATTGCCTTTTCTATAGTAAATTTTGCAAAAAAATAATTTTCTACTGTCGCAAATTTTAACTGCGCCAGGGATTGCCTTTTCTACAGTAAATTTTTCAAAAAATAATTTTTTACTGTCACAAATTTTAATTACGCCAGGGATTGCCTTTTCTATAGTAAATTTTTCAAAAAATAATTTTTTACTGTCGCAAATTTTAAATACGCCAGGGATTGCCTTTTATATAGTAAATTTTGCAAAAAATAATTTTTTACTGTCGCAAATTTTAATTGCGCCAGGGATTGCCTTTTCTATAGTAAATTTTTCAAAATTTAATTTTATACTGTCGCAAATTTTAAATACGCCAGCGATTGCCTTTTCTACAGTATATTGCAAAAATTAATTTTTTACTGTCGCAAATTTTAATTGCGCCAGGCATTGCCGATTCTACAGTAAATTATTCAAAAAATAATTTTTTACTGTCGCAAATTTTAACGGCGGCAGGGATTGCCTTTTCTATAGTAAATTTTTCACAAATTAATTTTTTACTGTCGCAAATTTTAATTACGCCAGGGATTGCCTTTTCTATAGTAAATTTTTCAAAAAATTATTTTATACTGTCGCAAATTTTAATTACGCCAGGGATTGCCTTTTCGATAGTAAATTTTTCAAAAACTAATTTTTTACTCTCGCAAATTTTAATTGCGCCAGGGATTGCCTTTTTATAGTAAATTTTTCAAAAAATAATTTTATACTGTCGCAAATTTTAATTACGGCAGGGATTGCCTTTTCTATAGTAAATTTTTCAAAAAATAATTTTTTACTGTCGCAAATTTTAATTACGCCAGGGATTGCCTTTTCTATAGTAAATTTTTCAAAAAATAATTTTTTACTGTCGCAATTTTAATTGCGCCAGGGATTGCCTTTTCTATAGTAAATTTTTCAAAAAATAATTTTTTACTGTCGCAAATTTTAATTACGCCAGGGATTGCCTTTTCTATAGTAAATTTTTTCAAAAAATAATTTTATACTGTCGCAAATTTTAATTACGCCAGGGATTGCCTTTTCTATAGTAAATTATTCAAGAAATAATTTTTTACTGTCGCAAATTTTAATTGCGCCAGGGATTGCCTTTTCTATAGTAAATTTTGCAAAATTTAGTTTTATATTGTCGCAAATTTTAATTGCGCCAGGGATTGCCTTTTGTATAGTAAATTTTTCACAAATTAATTTATTACTGTCGCAAATTTTAAATACGCCAGGGATTGCCTTGTCTATAGTAAATTTTTCAAAATTTAATTTTATACTGTCGCAAATTTTAAATACGCCAGGGATTGCCTTTTCTACAGTAAATTTTTCAAAAATTAATTTTTTACTGTCACAAATTTTAACTGCGCCAGGGATTGCCTTTTCTATAGTAAATTTTTCAAAATTTAGTTTTATACTGCCGCAAATTTTAAATACGCCAGGGATTGCCTTTTCTACAGTAAATTTTTCAAAAATTAAGTTTTTACTGTCGCAAATTTTAATTACGCCAGGGATTGCCTTTTCTACAGTAAATTTTTTCAAAAAATAATTTTTTACTGTCGCAAATTTTAAATACGCCAGGGATTGCCTTTTCTATTGTAAATTTTTCAAAAAATAATTTTCTACTGTCGCAAATTTTAATTGCGCCAGGGATTGCCTTTTCTACAGTAAATTTTTCAAAAAATAACTTTTTACTGTCGCAAATTTCAATTACGCCAGGGATTGCCTTTTCTATAGTAAATTTTGCAAAAAATAATTTTTTACTGTCGCAAATTTTAATTGCGCCAAGGATTGCCTTTTCTATAGTAAATTATTCAAAAAATAATTTTTTACTGTCGCAAATTTTAAATAAGCCAGGGATTGACTTTTCTATAGTAAATTTTGCAAAAAAATAATTTTTTACTGTCGCAAGTTGTAATTGCGCCAGGGATTAACTCTTCTATAGTAAATTTTTAAAAAAATAATTTTTTACTGTCGCAAATTTTAAATCCGCCACGGATTGCGTTTTCTATAGTAAATTTTTCAAAAAATAATTTTCTACTGTCGCAAATTTTAATTGCGCCAGGGATTGCCTTTTCTACAGTAAATTTTTCAAAAAATAATTTTTTACTGTCGCAAATTTTAAATACGCCAGGGATTGCCTTTTCTATTGTAAATTTAGCAAAAAATAATTTTTTACTGTCGCAAATTTTAATTGCGCCAGGGATTGCCTTTTCTATAGTAAATTTTTCAAAAAATAATTTTTTACTGTCGCAAATTTTAATTACGCCAGGGATTGCCTTTTCTATAGTAAATTTTTCAAAAAACAATTTTTTACTGTCGCAAATTTTAATTGCGCCAGGGATTGCCTTTTCTACAGTAAATTTTTCAAAAATTAATTTTTTACTGTCGCAAATTTTAAATACGCCAGGGATTGCCTTTTCTACAGTAAATTTTTCAAAAATTAATTTTTTACTGTCCCAAATTTTAATTGCGCCAGGGATTGCCTTTTCTACAGTAAATTATTCAAAAAAATAATTTTTTACTGTCGCAAATTTTAATTGCGCCAGGGATTACCTTTTCTATAGTAAATTTTTCACAAATTAATTTTTTACTGTCGCAAATTTTAAATACGCCAGGGATTGCCTTTTCTATAGTAAATTTTGCAAAAAATAATTTTTTACTGTCGCAAATTTTAATTGCGCCAAGGATTGCCTTTTCTATAGTAAATTATTCAAAAAATAATTTTTTACTGTCGCAAATTTTAAATAAGCCAGGGATTGCCTTTTCTATAGTAAATTTTGCAAAAAAATAATTTTTTACTGTCGCAAGTTGTAATTGCGCCAGCGATTAACTTTTCTATAGTAAATTTTTCAAAAAATAATTTTTTACTGTCGCAAATTTTAAATCTGCCAGGGATTGCCTTTTCTATAGTAAATTTTTCAAAAAATAATTTTCTACTGTCGCAAATTTTAATTGCGCCAGGGATTGCCTTTTCTACAGTAAATTTTTCAAAAATTAATTTTATACTGTCGCAAATTTTAATTGCGCCAGGGATTGCCTTTTCTATAGTAAATTTTGCAAAATTTAGTTTTATACTGCCGCAAATTTTAAATACGCCAGGGATTGCCTTTTCTACAGTAAATTTTTCAAAAATTAAGTTTTTACTGTCGCAAATTTTAATTACGCCAGGGATTGCCTTTTCTACAGTAAATTTTTCAAAAAATAATTTTTTACTGTCGCAAATTTTAAATACGCCAGGGATTGCCTTTTCTATAGTAAATTTTTCAAAAAATAATTTTCTACTTTCGCAAATTTTAATTGCGCCAGGGATTGCCTTTTCTACAGTAAATTTTTCAAAAAATAACTTTTTACTGTCGCAAATTTTAATTACGCCAGGGATTGCCTTTTCTATAGTAAATTTTTCAAAAAATAATTTTTTACTGTCGCAAATTTTAAATACGCCAGGGATTGCCTTTTCTATTGTAAATTTTGCAAAAAATAATTTTTTACTGTCGCAAATTTTAATTGCGCCAGGGATTGCCTTTTCTACAGTAAATTTTGCAAAAAATAATTTTCTACTGTCGCAAATTTTAAATACGCCAGGGATTGCCTTTTCTACAGTAAATTTTTCAAAAATTAATTTTTTACTGTCGCAAATTTTAATTACGGCAGGGATTGCCTTTTCTACAGTAAATTTTTCAAAAAATAATTTTTTACTGTCGCAAATTTTAAATACGCCAGGGATTGCCTTTTCTATAGTAAATTTTTCAAAAAATAATTTTCTACCGTCGCAAATTTTAATTGCGCCAGGGATTGCCTTTTCTACAGTAAATTATTCAAAAAATAATTTTTTATTGTCGCAAATTTTAAATACGCCAGGTATTGCCTTTTCTATAGTAGATTTTGCAAAAAATAATTTTTTAATGTCGCAAATTTTAACTGCGCCAGGGATTGGCTTTTCTATAGTAAATTTTTCAAAATTTAATTTTATACTGTCGCAAATTTTAAATACGCCAGGGATTGCCTTTTCTATAGTAAATTTTTCAAAAAATAATCTTCTACTGTCGCAAATTTTAATTGCGCCAGGGATTGCCTTTTCTACAGTAAATTTTTCAAAAAATAATTGTTTACTGTCGCAAATTTTAATTACGCCAGGGATTGCCTTTTCTATAGTAAATTTTTCAAAAAATAATTTTTACTGTCGCAAATTTTAATTACGCCAGGGATTGCCTTTTGTATAGTAAATTTTTCACAAATTAATTTTATACTGTCGCAAATTTTAATTACGGCAGCGATTGCCTTTTCTATAGTAAATTTTTCAAAAAATAATTTTTTACTGTCGCAAATTTTAATTACGCCAGGGATTGCCTTTTCTATAGTAAATTTTTCAAAAAATAATTTTTTACTGTCGCAAATTTTAATTGCGCCAGGCATTGCCGATTCTACAGTAAATTATTCAAAAAATAAGTTTTTACTGTCGCAAATTTTAACTGCGGCAGGGATTGCCTTTTCTATAGTAAATTTTTCACAAATTAATTTTTTACTGTCGCAAATTTTAATTACGCCAGGGATTGCCTTTTCTATAGTAAATTTTTCAAAAAATAATTTTATACTGTCGCAAATTTTAATTACGCCAGGGATTGCCTTTCTATAGTAAATTTTTCAAAAAATAATTTTTTACTGTCGCAAATTTTAATTACGCCAGGGATTGCCTTTTCTATAGTAAATTTTTCAAAAAACAATTTCTTACTGTCGCAAATTTTAATTGCGCCAGGGATTGCCTTTTCTACAGTAAATTTTTCAAAAATTAATTTTTTACTGTCGCAAATTTTAAATACGCCAGGGATTGCCTTTTCTACAGTAAATTTTTCAAAAATTAATTTTTTACTGTCCCAAATTTTAATTGCGCCAGGGATTGCCTTTCTATAGTAAATTTTGCAAAAAATAATTTTTTACTGTCGCAAATTTTGATTGCGCCAGGGATTGCCTTTTCTATAGTAAATTATTCAAAAAATAATTTTTTACTATCGCAAATTTTAAATAAGCCAGGGATTGCCTTTTCTATAGTAAATTTTGCAAAAAAATAATTTTTTACTGTCGCAAGTTGTAATTGCGCCAGGGATTAACTTTTCTATAGTAAATTTTTCAAAAAATAATTTTTTACTGTCGCAAATTTTAAATCCGCCAGGGATTGCCTTTTCTATAGTAAATTTTTCAAAATTTAATTTTATACTGTCGCAAATTTTCGATACGCCAGGGATTGCCTTTTCTACAGTAAATTTTTCAAAAATTAATTTTTTACTGTCGCAAATTTTAATTGCGCCAGGGATTGCCTTTTCTATAGTAAATTTTTCAAAATTTAGTTTTATACTGCCGCAAATTTTAAATACGCCAGGGATTGCCTTTTCTACAGTAAATTTTTCAAAAATTAAGTTTTTACTGTCGCAAATTTTAATTACGCCAGGGATTGCCTTTTCTACAGTAAATTTTTCAAAAAATAATTTTTTACTGTCGCAAATTTTAAATACGCCAGGGATTGCCTTTTCTATTGTAAATTTTGCAAAAAATAATTTTTTACTGTCGCAAATTTTAATTGCGCCAGGGATTGCCTTTTCTACAGTAAATTTTGCAAAAAATAATTTTCTACTGTCGCAAATTTTAAATACGCCAGGAATTACCTTTTCTACAGTAAATTTTTCAAAAATTAATTTTTTACTGTCGCAAATTTTAATTACGGCAGGGATTGCCTTTTCTACAGTAAATTTTTCAAAAAATAATTTTTTACTGTCGCAAATTTTAAATACGCCAGGGATTGCCTTTTCTATAGTAAATTTTTCAAAAAATAATTTTCTACTGTCGCAAATTTTAATTGCGCCAGGGATTGCCTTTTCTACAGTAAATTATTCAAAAAATAATTTTTTATTGTCGCAAATTTTAAATACGCCAGGTATTGCCTTTTCTATAGTAAATTTTGCAAAAAATAATTTTTTAATGTCGCAAATTTTAACTGCGCCAGGGATTGGCTTTTCTATAGTAAATTTTTCAAAATTTAATTTTATACTGTCGCAAATTTTAAATACGCCAGGGATTGCCTTTTCTATAGTAAATTTTTCAAAAAATAATTTTTTAGTGTCGCAAATTTTAATTGCGCAGGGATTGCCTTTTCTACAGTAATTTTTTCAAAATTTAATTTTATACTGTCGCAAATTTTTAATTGCGCCAGAGATTGCCTTTTCTACAGTAAATTTTGCAAAAAATAATTTTCTACTGTCGCAAATTTTAAATACGCGAGGGATTGCCTTTTCTACAGTAAATTTTTCAAAAATTAATTGTTTACTGTCGCAAATTTTAATTAAGCCAGGGATTGCCTTTTCTACAGTAAATTTTTCAAAAAATAATTTTTTACTGTCGCAAATTTTAAATACGCAAGGGATTGCCTTTTATATAGTAAATTTTTCAAAAAATAATCTTCTACTGTCGCAAATTTTAATTGCGCCAGGGATTGCCTTTTCTACAGTAAATTTTTCAAAAAATAATTGTTTACTGTCGCAAATTTTAATTACGCCAGGGATTGCCTTTTCTATAGTAAATTTTTCAAAAAATAATTTTTACTGTCGCAAATTTTAATTACGCCAGGGATTGCCTTTTGTATAGTAAATTTTTCACAAATTAATTTTATACTGTCGCAAATTTTAATTACGGCAGGGATTGCCTATTCTATAGTAAATTTTTCAAAAAATAATTTTTTACTGTCGCAAATTTTAATTACGCCAGGGATTGCCTTTTCCATAGTAAATTTTTCAAAAAATAATTTTTTACTGTCGCAAATTTTAATTGCGCCAGGCATTGCCGATTCTACAGTAAATTATTCAAAAAATAATTTTTTACTGTCGCAAATTTTAACTGCGGCAGGGATTGCCTTTTCTATAGTAAATTTTTCACAAATTAATTTTTTACTGTCGCAAATTTTAATTACGCCAGGGATTGCCTTTTCTATAGTAAATTTTTCAAAAAATAATTTTATACTGTCGCAAATTTTAAATACGCCAGGGATTGCCTTTTCTACAGTAAATTTTTCAAAAATTAATTTTTTACTGTCCCAAATTTTAATTGCGCCAGGGATTGCCTTTTCTACAGTAAATTATTCAAACAATAATTTTTTACTGTCGCAAATTTTAATTGCGCCAGGGATTACCTTTTCTATAGTAAATTTTTCACAAATTAATTTTTTACTGTCGCAAATTTTAAATACGCCAGGGATTGCCTTTTCTATAGTAAATTTTGCAAAAAAAAAAATTTTTACTGTCGCAAATTTTGATTGCGCCAGGGATTGCCTTTTCTATAGTAAATTATTCAAAAAATAATTTTTTACTGTCGCAAATTTTAAATAAGCCAGGGATTGCCTTTTCTATAGTAAATTTTGCAAAAAAATAATTTTTTACTGTCGCAAGTTGTAATTGCGCCAGGGATTGCCTTTTCTACAGTAAATTTTTCAAAAATTAATTTTTTACTGTCGCAAATTTTAAATACGCCAGGGATTGCCTTTTCTACAGTAAATTTTTCAAAAATTAATTTTTTACTGTCCCAAATTTTAATTGCGCCAGGGATTAACTTTTCTATAGTAAATTTTTAAAAAAATAATTTTTTACTGTCGCAAATTTTAAATCCGCCACGGATTGCGTTTTCTATAGTAAATTTTTCAAAAAATAATTTTCTACTGTCGCAAATTTTAATTGCGCCAGGGATTGCCTTTTCTACAGTAAATTTTTCAAAAAATAATTTTTTACTGTCGCAAATTTTAAATACGCCAGGGATTGCCTTTTCTATTGTAAATTTAGCAAAAAATAATTTTTTACTGTCGCAAATTTTAATTGCGCCAGGGATTGCCTTTTCTATAGTAAATTTTTCAAAAAATAATTTTTTACTGTCGCAAATTTTAATTACGCCAGGGATTGCCTTTTCTATAGTAAATTTTTCAAAAAACAATTTTTTACTGTCGCAAATTTTAATTGCGCCAGGGATTGCCTTTTCTACAGTAAATTTTTCAAAAATTAATTTTTTACTGTCGCAAATTTTAAATACGCCAGGGATTGCCTTTTCTACAGTAAATTTTTCAAAAATTAATTTTTTACTGTCCCAAATTTTAATTGCGCCAGGGATTGCCTTTTCTACAGTAAATTATTCAAAAAAATAATTTTTTACTGTCGCAAATTTTAATTGCGCCAGGGATTACCTTTTCTATAGTAAATTTTTCACAAATTAATTTTTTACTGTCGCAAATTTTAAATACGCCAGGGATTGCCTTTTCTATAGTAAATTTTGCAAAAAATAATTTTTTACTGTCGCAAATTTTAATTGCGCCAAGGATTGCCTTTTCTATAGTAAATTATTCAAAAAATAATTTTTTACTGTCGCAAATTTTAAATAAGCCAGGGATTGCCTTTTCTATAGTAAATTTTGCAAAAAAATAATTTTTTACTGTCGCAAGTTGTAATTGCGCCAGCGATTAACTTTTCTATAGTAAATTTTTCAAAAAATAATTTTTTACTGTCGCAAATTTTAAATCTGCCAGGGATTGCCTTTTCTATAGTAAATTTTTCAAAAAATAATTTTCTACTGTCGCAAATTTTAATTGCGCCAGGGATTGCCTTTTCTACAGTAAATTTTTCAAAAATTAATTTTATACTGTCGCAAATTTTAATTGCGCCAGGGATTGCCTTTTCTATAGTAAATTTTTCAAAATTTAGTTTTATACTGCCGCAAATTTTAAATACGCCAGGGATTGCCTTTTCTACAGTAAATTTTTCAAAAATTAAGTTTTTACTGTCGCAAATTTTAATTACGCCAGGGATTGCCTTTTCTACAGTAAATTTTTCAAAAAATAATTTTTTACTGTCGCAAATTTTAAATACGCCAGGGATTGCCTTTTCTATAGTAAATTTTTCAAAAAATAATTTTCTACTTTCGCAAATTTTAATTGCGCCAGGGATTGCCTTTTCTACAGTAAATTTTTCAAAAAATAACTTTTTACTGTCGCAAATTTTAATTACGCCAGGGATTGCCTTTTCTATAGTAAATTTTTCAAAAAATAATTTTTTACTGTCGCAAATTTTAAATACGCCAGGGATTGCCTTTTCTATTGTAAATTTTGCAAAAAATATTTTTTTACTGTCGCAAATTTTAATTGCGCCAGGGATTGCCTTTTCTACAGTAAATTTTGCAAAAAATAATTTTCTACTGTCGCAAATTTTAAATACGCCAGGGATTGCCTTTTCTACAGTAAATTTTTCAAAAATTAATTTTTTACTGTCGCAAATTTTAATTACGGCAGGGATTGCCTTTTCTACAGTAAATTTTTCAAAAAATAATTTTTTACTGTCGCAAATTTTAAATACGCCAGGGATTGCCTTTTCTATAGTAAATTTTTCAAAAAATAATTTTCTACCGTCGCAAATTTTAATTGCGCCAGGGATTGCCTTTTCTACAGTAAATTATTCAAAAAATAATTTTTTATTGTCGCAAATTTTAAATGCGCCAGGTATTGCCTTTTCTATAGTAGATTTTGCAAAAAATAATTTTTTAATGTCGCAAATTTTAACTGCGCCAGGGATTGGCTTTTCTATAGTAAATTTTTCAAAATTTAATTTTATACTGTCGCAAATTTTAAATACGCCAGGGATTGCCTTTCTATAGTAAATTTTTCAAAAAATAATCTTCTACTGTCGCAAATTTTAATTGCGCCAGGGATTGCCTTTTCTACAGTAAATTTTTCAAAAAATAATTGTTTACTGTCGCAAATTTTAATTACGCCAGGGATTGCCTTTTCTATAGTAAATTTTTCAAAAAATAATTTTTACTGTCGCAAATTTTAATTACGCCAGGGATTGCCTTTTGTATAGTAAATTTTTCACAAATTAATTTTATACTGTCGCAAATTTTAATTACGGCAGCGATTGCCTTTTCTATAGTAAATTTTTCAAAAAATAATTTTTTACTGTCGCAAATTTTAATTACGCCAGGGATTGCCTTTTCTATAGTAAATTTTTCAAAAAATAATTTTTTACTGTCGCAAATTTTAATTGCGCCAGGCATTGCCGATTCTACAGTAAATTATTCAAAAAATAAGTTTTTACTGTCGCAAATTTTAACTGCGGCAGGGATTGCCTTTTCTATAGTAAATTTTTCACAAATTAATTTTTTACTGTCGCAAATTTTAATTACGCCAGGGATTGCCTTTTCTATAGTAAATTTTTCAAAAAATTATTTTATACTGTCGCAAATTTTAATTACGCCAGGGATTGCCTTTCTATAGTAAATTTTTCAAAAAATAATTTTTTACTGTCGCAAATTTTAATTACGCCAGGGATTGCCTTTTCTATAGTAAATTTTTCAAAAAACAATTTTTTACTGTCGCAAATTTTAATTGCGCCAGGGATTGCCTTTTCTACAGTAAATTTTTCAAAAATTAATTTTTTACTGTCGCAAATTTTAAATACGCCAGGGATTGCCTTTTCTACAGTAAATTTTTCAAAAATTAATTTTTTACTGTCCCAAATTTTAATTGCGCCAGGGATTGCCTTTTCTATAGTAAATTTTGCAAAAAATAATTTTTTACTGTCGCAAATTTTGATTGCGCCAGGGATTGCCTTTTCTATAGTAAATTATTCAAAAAATAATTTTTTACTATCGCAAATTTTAAATAAGCCAGGGATTGCCTTTTCTATAGTAAATTTTGCAAAAAAATAATTTTTTACTGTCGCAAGTTGTAATTGCGCCAGGGATTAACTTTTCTATAGTAAATTTTTCAAAAAATAATTTTTTACTGTCGCAAATTTTAAATCCGCCAGGGATTGCCTTTTCTATAGTAAATTTTTCAAAATTTAATTTTATACTGTCGCAAATTTTCGATACGCCAGGGATTGCCTTTTCTACAGTAAATTTTTCAAAAATTAATTTTTTACTGTCACAAATTTTAATTGCGCCAGGGATTGCCTTTTCTATAGTAAATTTTTCAAAATTTAGTTTTATACTGCCGCAAATTTTAAATACGCCAGGGATTGCCTTTTCTACAGTAAATTTTTCAAAAATTAAGTTTTTACTGTCGCAAATTTTAATTACGCCAGGGATTGCCTTTTCTACAGTAAATTTTTCAAAAAATAATTTTTTACTGTCGCAAATTTTAAATACGCCAGGGATTGCCTTTTCTATAGTAAATTTTTCAAAAAATAATTTTCTACTTTCGCAAATTTTAATTGCGCCAGGGATTGCCTTTTCTACAGTAAATTTTTCAAAAAATGACTTTTTACTGTCGCAAATTTTAATTACGCCAGGGATTGCCTTTTCTATAGTAAATTTTTCAAAAAATAAGTTTTTACTGTCGCAAATTTTAAATACGCCAGGGATTGCCTTTTCTATTGTAAATTTTGCAAAAAATAATTTTTTACTGTCGCAAATTTTAATCGCGCCAGGGATTGCGTTTTCTACAGTAAATTTTGCAAAAAATAATTTTCTACTGTCGCAAATTTTAAATACGACAGGGATTACCTTTTCTACAGTAAATTTTTCAAAAATTAATTTTTTACTGTCGCAAATTTTAATTACGGCAGGGATTGCCTTTTCTACAGTAAATTTTTCAAAAAATAATTTTTTACTGTCGCAAATTTTAAATACGCCAGGGATTGCCTTTTCTACAGTAAATTTTTCAAAAAATAATTTTCTACTGTCGCAAATTTTAATTGCGCCAGGGATTGCCTTTTCTACAGTAAATTATTCAAAAAATAATTTTTTATTGTCGCAAATTTTAAATACGCCAGGTATTGCCTTTTCTATAGTAAATTTTGCAAAAAATAATTTTTTAATGTCGCAAATTTTAACTGCGCCAGGGATTGGCTTTTCTATAGTAAATTTTTCAAAATTTAATTTTATACTGTCGCAAATTTTAAATACGCCAGGGATTGCCTTTTCTATAGTAAATTTTTCAAAAAATAATTTTTTAGTGTCGCAAATTTTAATTGCGCAGGGATTGCCTTTTCTACAGTAATTTTTTCAAAATTTAATTTTATACTGTCGCAAATTTTTAATTGCGCCAGGGATTGCCTTTTCTACAGTAAATTTTGCAAAAAATAATTTTCTACTGTCGCAAATTTTAAATACGCGAGGGATTGCCTTTTCTACAGTAAATTTTTCAAAAATTAATTGTTTACTGTCGCAAATTTTAATTACGCCAGGGATTGCCTTTTCTACAGTAAATTTTTCAAAAAATAATTTTTTACTGTCGAAAATTTTAAATACGCAAGGGATTGCCTTTTATATAGTAAATTTTTCAAAAAATAATCTTCTACTGTCGCAAATTTTAATTGCGCCAGGGATTGCCTTTTCTACAGTAAATTTTTCAAAAAATAATTGTTTACTGTCGCAAATTTTAATTACGCCAGGGATTGCCTTTTCTATAGTAAATTTTTCAAAAAATAATTTTTACTGTCGCAAATTTTAATTACGCCAGGGATTGCCTTTTGTATAGTAAATTTTTCGCAAATTAATTTTATACTGTCGCAAATTTTAATTACGGCAGGGATTGCCTTTTCTATAGTAAATTTTTCAAAAAATAATTTTTTACTGTCGCAAATTTTAATTACGCCAGGGATTGCCTTTTCTATAGTAAATTTTTCAAAAAATAATTTTTTACTGTCGCAAATTTTAATTGCGCCAGGCATTGCCGATTCTACAGTAAATTATTCAAAAAATAATTTTTTACTGTCGCAAATTTTAACTGCGGCAGGGATTGCCTTTTCTATAGTAAATTTTTCACAAATTAATTTTTTACTGTCGCAAATTTTAATTACGCCAGGGATTGCCTTTTCTATAGTAAATTTTTCAAAAAATAATTTTATACTGTCGCAAATTTTAAATACGCCAGGGATTGCCTTTTCTACAGTAAATTTTTCAAAAATTAATTTTTTACTGTCCCAAATTTTAATTGCGCCAGGGATTGCCTTTTCTACAGTAAATTATTCAAAAAATAATTTTTTACTGTCCCAAATTTTAATTGCGCCAGGGATTACCTTTTCTATAGTAAATTTTTCACAAATTAATTTTTTACTGTCGCAAATTTTAAATACGCCAGGGATTGCCTTTTCTATAGTAAATTTTGCAAAAAAAAAAATTTTTAAATTTTTTACTGCCGCAAATTTTGATTGCGCCAGGGATTGCCTTTTCTATAGTAAATTATTCAAAAAATAATTTTTTACTGTCGCAAATTTTAAATAAGCCAGGGATTGCCTTTTCTATAGTAAATTTAGCAAAAAAATAATTTTTTACTGTCGCAAGTTGTAATTGCGCCAGGGATTAACTTTTCTATAGTAAATTTTTCAAAAAATAATTTTTTACTGTCGCAAATTTTAAATCCGCCAGGGATTGCCTTTTCTATAGTAAATTTTTCAAAAAATAATTTTCTACTGTCGCAAATTTTAATTGCGCCAGGGATTGCCTTTTCTACAGTAAATTTTTCAAAAAATAATTTTTTACTGTCGCAAATTTTAAATCCGCCTTTTCTATAGTAAATTTTTCAAAAAATAATTTTTTAGTGTCGCAGATTTTAATTGCGCAGGGATTGCCTTTTCTACAGTAAATTTTTCAAAATTTAATTTTATACTGTCGCAAATTTTTAATTGCGCCAGGGATTGCCTTTTCTACAGTAAATTTTGCAAAAAATAATTTTGTACTGTCGCAAATTTTAAATACGCCAGGGATTGCCTCTTCTACAGTAAATTTTTCAAAAATTAATTGTTTATTGTCGCAAATTTTAATTACGCCAGGGATTGCCTTTTCTACAGTAAATTTTTCAAAAAATAATTTTTTACTGTCGCAAATTTTAAATACGCCAAGGATTGCCTTTTATATAGTAAATTTTTCAAAAAATAATCTTCTACTGTCGCAAATTTTAATTGCGCCAGGGATTGCCTTTTCTACAGTAAATTTTTCAAAAAATAATTGTTTACTGTCGCAAATTTTAATTACGCCAGGGATTGCCTTTTCTATAGTAAATTTTTCAAAAAATAATTTTTACTGTCGCAAATTTTAATTACGCCAGGGATTGCCTTTTGTATAGTAAATTTTTCACAAATTAATTTTTTACTGTCGCAAATTTTAAATACGCCAGGGATTGCCTTGTCTATAGTAAATTTTTCAAAATTTAATTTTATACTGTCGCAAATTTTAAATACGCCAGGGATTGCCTTTTCTACAGTAAATTTTTCAAAAATTAATTTTTTAATGTCGCAAATTTTAATTGCGCCAGGGTTTGCCTTTTCTATAGTAAATTTTTCAAAATTTAGTTTTATACTGTCGCAAATTTTAAATACGCCAGGGATTGCCTTTTCTACAGTAAATTTTTCAAAAATTAAGTTTTTACTGTCGCAAATTTTAATTACGCCAGGCATTGCCTTTTCTACAGTAAATTTTTCAAAAAATAATTTTTTACTGTCGCAAATTTTAAATACGCCAGGGATTGCCTTTTCTATAGTAAATTTTTCAAAAGATAATTTTCTACTGTCGCAAATTTTAATTGCGCCAGGGATTGCCTTTTCTACAGTAAATTATTCAAAAAATAATTTTTTATTGTCGCAAATTTTAAATACGCCAGGGATTGCCTTTTCTATAGTAAATTTTTCAAAAAATAATTTTCTACTGTCGCAAATTTTTATTGCGCCAGGGATTGCCTTTTCTACAGTAAATTTTTCAAAAAATAATTTTTTACTGTCGCAAATTTTAAATCCGCCTTTTCTATAGTAAATTTTTCAAAAAATAATTTTTTAGTGTCGCAGATTTTAATTGCGCAGGGATTGCCTTTTCTACAGTAAATTTTTCAAAATTTAATTTTATACTGTCGCAAATTTTTAATTGCGCCAGGGATTGCCTTTTCTACAGTAAATTTTGCAAAAAATAATTTTGTACTGTCGCAAATTTTAAATACGCCAGGGATTGCCTCTTCTACAGTAAATTTTTCAAAAATTAATTGTTTATTGTCGCAAATTTTAATTACGCCAGGGATTGCCTTTTCTACAGTAAATTTTTCAAAAAATAATTTTTTACTGTCGCAAATTTTAAATACGCCAAGGATTGCCTTGTCTATAGTAAATTTTTCAAAATTTAATTTTATACTGTCGCAAATTTTAAATACGCCAGGGATTGCCTTTTCTCCAGTAAATTTTTCAAAAATTAATTTTTTAATGTCGCAAATTTTAATTGCGCCAGGGATTGCCTTTTCTATAGTAAATTTTTCAAAATTTAGTTTTATACTGTCGCAAATTTTAAATACGCCAGGGATTGCCTTTTCTACATTAAATTTTTCAAAAAAAAAGTTTTTACTGTCGCAAATTTTAATTACGCCAGGCATTGCCTTTTCTACAGTAAATTTTTCAAAAAATAATTTTTTACTGTCGCAAATTTTAAATACGCCAGGGATTGCCTTTTCTATAGTAAATTTTGCAAAAAATAATTTTCTACTGTCGCAAATTTTAATTGCGCCAGGGATTGCCTTTTCTACAGTAAATTATTCAAAAAATAATTTTTTATTGTCGCAAACTTTAAATACGCCAGGGATTGCCTTTTCTACAGTAAATTTTTCAAAAAATAATTTTTTACTGTCGCAAATTTTAATTACGCCAGGGATTGCCTTTTCTATAGTCAATTTTTCAAAAAAGAATTTTTTACTGTCGCAAATTTTAAATGCGCAAGGGATTGCCTTTTATATAGTAAATTTTTCAAAAAATAATCTTCTACTGTCGCAAATTTTAATTGCGCCAGGGATTGCCTTTTCTACAGTAAATTTTTCAAAAAATAATTGTTTACTGTCGCAAATTTTAATTACGCCAGGGATTGCCTTTTCTATAGTAAATTTTTCAAAAAATAATTTTTACTGTCGCAAATTTTAATTACGCCAGGGATTGCCTTTTGTATAGTAAATTTTTCACAAATTAATTTTATACTGTCGCAAATTTTAATAACGGCTGGGATTGCCTTTTCTATAGTAAATTTTTCAAAAAATAATTTTTTACTGTCGCAAATTTTAATTTCGCCAGGGATTGCCTTTTCTATAGTAAATTTTTCAAAAAATAATTTTTTACTGTCGCAAATTTTAATTGCGCCAGGCATTGCCGATTCTACAGTAAATTATTCAAAAAATAATTTTTTACTGTCGCAAATTTTAACTGCGGCAGGGATTGCCTTTTCTATAGTAAATTTTTCACAAATTAATTTTTTACTGTCGCAAATTTTAATTACGCCAGGGATTGCCTTTTCTATAGTAAATTTTTCAAAAAATAATTTTATACTGTCGCAAATTTTAAATACGCCAGGGATTGCCTTTTCTACAGTAAATTTTTCAAAAATTAATTTTTTACTGTCCCAAATTTTAATTGCGCCAGGGATTGCCTTTTCTACAGTAAATTATTCAAAAAATAATTTTTTACTGTCGCAAATTTTAATTGCGCCAGGGATTACCTTTTCTATAGTAAATTTTTCACAAATTAATTTTTTACTGTCGCAAATTTTAAATACGCCAGGGATTGCCTTTTCTATAGTAAATTTTGCAAAAAAAAAATTTTTTACTGTCGCAAATTTTGATTGCGCCAGGGATTGCCTTTTCTATAGTAAATTATTCAAAAAATAATTTTTTACTGTCGCAAATTTTAAATAAGCCAGGGATTGCCTTTTCTATAGTAAATTTTGCAAAAAAATAATTTTTTACTGTCGCAAGTTGTAATTGCGCCAGGGATTAACTTTTCTATAGTAAATTTTTCAAAAAATAATTTTTTACTGTCGCAAATTTTAAATCCGCCAGGGATTGCCTTTTCTATAGTAAATTTTTCAAAAAATAATTTTCTACTGTCGCAAATTTTAATTGCGCCAGGGATTGCCTTTTCTACAGTAAATTTTTCAAAAAATAATTTTTTACTGTCGCAAATTTTAAATCCGCCTTTTCTATAGTAAATTTTTCAAAAAATAATTTTTTAGTGTCGCAGATTTTAATTGCGCAGGGATTGCCTTTTCTACAGTAAATTTTTCAAAATTTAATTTTATACTGTCGCAAATTTTTAATTGCGCCAGGGATTGCCTTTTCTACAGTAAATTTTGCAAAAAATAATTTTGTACTGTCGCAAATTTTAAATACGCCAGGGATTGCCTTTTCTACAGTAAATTTTTCAAAAATTAATTGTTTATTGTCGCAAATTTTAATTACGCCAGGGATTGCCTTTTCTACAGTAAATTTTTCAAAAAATAATTTTTTACTGTCGCAAATTTTAAATACGCCAAGGATTGCCTTTTATATAGTAAATTTTTCAAAAAATAATCTTCTACTGTCGCAAATTTTAATTGCGCCAGGGATTGCCTTTTCTACAGTAAATTTTTCAAAAAATAATTGTTTACTGTCGCAAATTTTAATTACGCCAGGGATTGCCTTTTCTATAGTAAATTTTTCAAAAAATAATTTTTACTGTCGCAAATTTTAATTACGCCAGGGATTGTCTTTTGTATAGTAAATTTTTCACAAATTAATTTTTTACTGTCGCAAATTTTAAATACGCCAGGGATTGCCTTGTCTATAGTAAATTTTTCAAAATTTAATTTTATACTGTCGCAAATTTTAAATACGCCAGGGATTGCCTTTTCTACAGTAAATTTTTCAAAAATTAATTTTTTAATGTCGCAAATTTTAATTGCGCCAGGGATTGCCTTTTCTATAGTAAATTTTTCAAAATTTAGTTTTATACTGTCGCAAATTTTAAATACGCCAGGGATTGCCTTTTCTACAGTAAATTTTTCAAAAATTAAGTTTTTACTGTCGCAAATTTTAATTACGCCAGGCATTGCCTTTTCTACAGTAAATTTTTCAAAAAATAATTTTTTACTGTCGCAAATTTTAAATACGCCAGGGATTGCCTTTTCTATAGTAAATTTTTCAAAAAATAATTTTCTACTGTCGCAAATTTTAATTGCGCCAGGGATTGCCTTTTCTACAGTAAATTATTCAAAAAATAATTTTTTATTGTCGCAAATTTTAAATACGCCAGGGATTGCCTTTTCTACAGTAAATTTTTCAAAAAATAATTTTTTACTGTCGCAAATTTTAATTACGCCAGGGATTGCCTTTTCTATAGTCAATTTTTCAAAAAATAATTTTTTACTGCCGCAAATTTTAATTGCGCCAGGGATTGCCTTTTCTATAGTAAATTTTTCAAAAAATAATTTTTTACTGTCGCAAATTTTAATTACGCCAGGGACTACCTTTTCTATAGTAAATTTTTCAAAAAATAATTTTATACTGTCGCAAATTTTAATTACGCCAGGGATTGCCTATTCTATAGTAAATTTTTCAAAAATTAATTTTTTACTGTCGCAAATTTTAATTGCGCCAGGGATTACCTTTTCTATAGTAAATTTTTCAAAAAATAATTTTATACTGTCGCAAATTTTAATTACGCCAGGGATTGCTTTTCTATAGTAACTTTTTCAAAAAATAATTTTCTACTGTCGCAAATTTTAATTGCGCCAGGTATTGCCTTTTCTACAGTTAATTATTCAAAAAATAATTTTTTACTGTCGCAAATTTTAAATACGCCAGGGATTGCCTTTTTATAGTAATTTTTTCAAAAAATAATTTTCTACTGTCGCAAATTTTAATTGCGCCAGGGATTGCCTTTTCTATAGTAAATTTTTCAAAAAATAATTTTCTACTGTCGCAAATTTTAAATACGCCAGGGATTGCCTTTTCTATAGTAAATTTTGCAAAAAATAATTTTTTACTGTCGCAAATACTAAATACGCCAGGGAATGCCTTTTCTTTAGTAAATTTTTCAAAAAATAATTTTTTACTGTCGCAAATTTTAAATACGCCAGGGATTGCCTTTTCTATAGTAAATTTTTCAAAATTTCATTTTATACTGTCGCAAATTTTAAATCCGCCAGGGATTGCCTTTTCTATAGTAAATTTTTCAAAAAATAATTTTCTACTGTCGCAAATTTTAATTGCGCCAGGGATTGCCTTTTCTACAGTAAATTATTCAAAAAATAATTTTTTACTGTCGCAAATTTTAAATACGCGAGGGATTGCCTTTTCTATAGTAAATTTTTCAAAAAACAATTTTTTACTGTCGCAAATTTTAATTGCGCCAGGGATTGCCTTTTCTACAGTAAATTTTTCAAAAATTAATTTTTTACTGTCGCAAATTTTAAATACGCCAGGGATTGCCTGTTCTACAGTAAATTATTCAAAAAATAATTTTTTACTGTCGCAAATTTTAAATAAGCCAGGGATTGCCTTTTCTACAGTAAATTATTCAAAAAATAATTTTTTACTGTCGCAAATTTTAATTGCGCCAGGGATTAGCTTTTCTATAGTAAATTTTTCACAAATTAATTTTTTACTGTCGCAAATTTTAAATACGCCAGGGATTGCCTTTTCTATAGTAAATTTTGCAAAAAATAATTTTTTACTGTCGCAAATTTTGATTGCGCCAGGGATTGCCTTTTCTATAGTAAATTATTCAAAAAATAATTTTTTACTGTCGCAAATTTTAAATAAGCCAGGGATTGCCTTTTCTATAGTAAATTTTGCAAAAAAATAATTTTTTACTGTCGCAAGTTGTAATTGCGCCAGGGATTAACTTTTCTATAGTAAATTTTTCAAAAAATAATTTTTTACTGTCGCAAATTTTAAATCCTCCAGGGATTGCCTTTTCTATAGTAAATTTTTCAAAAAATAATTTTCTACTGTCGCAAATTTTAATTGCGCCAGGGATTGCCTTTTCTACAGTAAATTTTTCAAAATTTAATTTTATACTGTCGCAAATTTTAATTACGCCAGGGATTGCCTTTTCTATAGTAAATTTTGCAAAATTTAGTTTTATATTGTCGCAAATTTTAATTGCGCCAGGGATTGCCTTTTGTATAGTAAATTTTTCACAAATTAATTTATTACTGTCGCAAATTTTAAATACGCCAGCGATTGCCTTGTCTATAGTAAATTTTTCAAAATTTAATTTTATACTGTCGCAAATTTTTTTCTACAGGGAATGGCTTTCCTATAGTAAATTTTTCAAAATTTAACTTTATACTGTCGCAAATTTTAAATACGCCAGGGATTGCCTTTTCTATAGTAAATTTTTCAAAAAATAATTTTTTAGTGTCGCAGAATTTAATTGCGCAGGGATTTCCTTTTCTACAGTAAATTTTTCAAAATTTAATTTTATACTGTCGCAAATTTTTAATTGCGCCAGGGATTGCCTTTTCTACAGTAAATTTTGCAAAAAATAATTTTCTACTGTCGCAAATTTTAAATACGCCAGGGATTGCCTTTTCTACAGTAAATTTTTCAAAAATTAATTGTTTACTGTAGCAAATTTTAATTACGCCAGGGATTGCCTTTTCTACAGTAAATTTTTCAAAAAATAATTTTTTACTGTCGCAAATTTTAAATACGCCAGGGATTGCCTTTTATATAGTAAATTTTTCAAAAAATAATCTTCTACTGTCGTAAATTTTAATTGCGCCAGGGATTGCCTTTTCTACAGTAAATTTTTCAAAAAATAATTGTTTTCTGTCGCAAATTTTAATTACGCCAGGGATTGCCTTTTCTATAGTAAATTTTTCAAAAAATAATTTTTACTGTCGCAAATTTTAATTACGCCAGGGATTGCCTTTTGTATAGTAAATTTTTCACAAATTAATTTTTTACTGTCGCAAATTTTAAATACGCCAGGGATTGCCTTGTCTATAGTAAATTTTTCAAAATTTAATTTTATACTGTCGCAAATTTTAAATACGCCAGGGATTGCCTTGTCTATAGTAAATTTTTCAAAAATTAATTTTTTAATGTCGCAAATTTTAATTGCGCCAGGGATTGCCTTTTCTATAGTAAATTTTTCAAAATTTAGTTTTATACTGTCGCAAATTTTAAATACGCCAGGGATTGCCTTTTCTACAGTAAATTTTTCAAAAATTAAGTTTTTACTGTCGCAAATTTTAATTACTCCAGGCATTGCCTTTTCTACAGTAAATTTTTCAAAAAATAATTTTTTACTGTCGCAAATTTTAAATATGCCAGGGATTGCCTTTTCTATAGTAAATTTTTCAAAAAATAATTTTCTACTGTCGCAAATTTTAATTGCGCCAGGGATTGCCTTTTCTACAGTAAATTATTCAAAAAATAATTTTTTATTGTCGCAAATTTTAAATACGCCAGGGATTGCCTTTTCTACAGTAAATTTTTCAAAAAATAATTTTTTACTGTCGCAAATTTTAATTACGCCAGGGATTGCCTTTTCTATAGTAAATTTTTCAAAAAATAATTTTTTACTGTCGCAAATTTTAATTACGCCAGGGATTGCTTTTCTATAGTAACTTTTTCAAAAAATAATTTTCTACTGTCGCAAATTTTAATTGCGCCAGGTATTGCCTTTTCTACAGTAAATTATTCAAAAAATATTTTTTTACTGTCGCAAATTTTAAATACGCCAGGGATTGCCTTTTTATAGTAAATTTTTCAAAAAATAATTTTCTACTGTCGCAAATTTTAATTGCGCCAGGGATTGCCTTTTCTATAGTAAATTTTTCAAAAAATAATTTTCTACTGTCGCAAATTTTAAATACGCCAGGGATTGCCTTTTCTATAGTAAATTTTGCAAAAAATAATTTTTTACTGTCGCAAATACTAAATACGCCAGGGAATGCCTTTTCTATAGTAAATTTTTCAAAAAATAATTTTTTACTGTCGCAAATTTTAAATACGCCAGGGATTGCCTTTACTATAGTAAATTTTTCAAAATTTAATTTTATACTGTCGCAAATTTTAAATCCGCCAGGGATTGCCTTTTCTATAGTAAATTTTTCAAAAAATAATTTTCTACTGTCGAAAATTTTAATTGCGCCAGGGATTGCCTTTTCTACAGTAAATTATTCAAAAAATAATTTTTTACTGTCGCAAATTTTAAATACGCCAGGGATTGCCTTTTCTACAGTAAATTGTTCAAAAATTAATTTTTTTCGCAAATTTTAATTGCGCCAGGCATTGCCGTTTCAACAGTAAATTATTCAAAAAATAATTTTTTACTGTCGCAAATTTTAACTGCGGCAGGGATTGCCTTTTCTATAGTAAATTTTTCAAAAAATAATTTTTTACTGTCGCAAATTTTAATTACGCCAATGATTGCCATTTCTATAGTAAATTTTAAAAAAATTATTTTATACTGTCGCAAATTTTAATTACGCCAGGGACTGCCTTTTCGATAGTAAATTTTTCAAAAACTAATTTTTTACTCTCGCAAATTTTAATTGCGCCAGGGATTGCCTTTTCTATAGTAAATTTTTCAAAAAATAATTTTATACTGTCGCAAATTTTAATTACGGCAGGGATTGCCTTTTCTATAGTAAATTTTTCAAAAAATAATTTTTTACTGTCGCAAATTTTAATTACGCCAGGGATTGCCTTTTCTATAGTAAATTTTTCAAAAAATAATTTTTTACTGTCGCAAATTTTAATTGCGCCAGGGATTGCCTTTTCTATAGTAAATTTTTCAAAAAATAATTTTTTACTGTCGCAAATTTTAATTACGCCAGGGATTGCCTTTTCTATAGTAAATTTTTCAAAAAATAATTTTATACTGTCGCAAATTTTAATTACGCCAAGTATTGCCTTTTCTATAGTAATTTTTTCAAAAATTAATTTTTTACTGTCGCAAATTTTAATTGCGCCAGGGATTGCCTTTTCTATAGTAAATTTTTCAAAAAATAATTTTATACTGTCGCAAATTTTAATTACGCCAGGGATTGCCTTTCTATAGTAAATTTGTCAAAAAATAATTTTTTACTGTCGCAAATTTTAATTACGCCAGGGATTGCCTTTTCTATAGTAAATTTTTAAAAAAATAATTTTTTACTGTCGCAAATTTTAATTGCGCCAGGGATTGCCTTTTCTACAGTAAATTTTTAAAAATTATTTTTTTACTGTCGCACATTTTAAATACGCCAGGGATTGCCTTTTCTACAGTAAATTTTTCAAAAATTAATTTTTTACTGTCCCAAATTTTAATTGCGCCAGGGATTGCCTTTTCTACAGTAAATTATTCCAATAATAATTTTTTACTGTCGCAAATTTTAATTGCGCCAGGGATTGCGTTTTCTATAGTAAATTTTTCTCAAATTAATTTTTTACTGTCGCAAATTTTAAATACGCCAGGGATTGCCTTTTCTACAGTAAATTTTTCAAAAATTAATTTTTTACTGCCGCAAAATTTTAATTACGCCAAGGATTGCCTTTTCTACAGTAAATTTTTCAAAAAATAATTTTTTACTTTCGCAAATTTTAAATACGCCAGGGATTGCCTTTTCTACACTAAATTTTTCAAAAATTAATTTTTTACTGTCGCAAATTTTAAATACGCCAGGGATTGCCTTTTCTACAGTAAATTTTTCAAAAATTAATTTTTTACTGTCCCAAATTTTAATTGCGCCAGGGATTGCCTTTTCTACAGTAAATTATTCAAAAAATAATTTTTTACTGTCGCAAATTTTAATTGCGCCAGGGATTGCGTTTTCTGTAGTAAATTTTTCACAAATTAATTTTTTACTGTCGCAAATTTTAAATACTCCAGGGATTGCTTTTTCTATAGTAAATTTTGCAAAAAATAATTTTTTACTTTCGCAAATTTTAATTGCGCCAGGGATTGCCTTTTATATAGTAAATTATTCAAAAAATAATTTTTTACTGTCGCAAATTTTAAATACGCCAGGGATTGCCTTTTCTATAGTAAATTTAGCAAAAAAATAATTTTTTACTGTCGCAAATTGTAACTGCGCCAGGGATTAACTTTTCTATAGTAAATTTTTCAAAAAATAATTTTTTACTGTCGCAAATTTTAAATCCGCCAGGGATTGCCTTTTCTATAGTAAATTTTTCAAAAAATAATTTTCTACTATCGCAAATTTTAATTGCGCCAGGGATTGCCTTTTCTACAGTAAATTTTTCAAAATTTAATTTTATACTGTCGCAAATTTTAATTACGCCAGGGATTGCCTTTTCTATAGTAAATTTTGCAAAAAATAATTGTCTACTGTCGCAAATTTTAAATACGCCAGGGATTGTCTTTTCTACAGTAGATTTTTCAAAAATTAATTTTTTACTGTCGCAAATTTTAATTACGCCAGGGATTACCTTTTCTATAGTAAATTTTTCAAAAAATAATTTTATACTGTCGCAAATTTTAATTACGCCAGGGATTGCTTTTCTATAGTAACTTTTTCAAAAAATAATTTTCTACTGTCGCAAATTTTAATTGCGCCAGGTATTGCCTTTTCTACAGTAAATTATTCAAAAAATAATTTTTTACTGTCGCAAATTTTAAATACGCCAGGGATTGCCTTTTTATAGTAAATTTTTCAAAAAATAATTTTCTACTGTCGCAAATTTTAATTGCGCCAGGGATTGCCTTTTCCATAGTAAATTTTTCAAAAAATAATTTTCTACTCTCGCAAATTTTAAATACGCCAGGGATTGCCTTTTGTATAGTAAATTTTGCAAAAAATAATTTTTTACTGTCGCAAATACTAAATACGCCAGGGAATGCCTTTTCTATAGTAAATTTTTCAAAAAATAATTTTTTACTGTCGCAAATTTTAAATACGCCAGGGATTGCCTTTACTATAGTAAATTTTTCAAAATTTAATTTTATACTGTCGCAAATTTTAAATCCGCCAGGGATTGCCTTTTCTATAGTAAATTTTTCAAAAAATAATTTTCTACTGTCGAAAATTTTAATTGCCCCAGGGATTGCCTTTTCTACAGTAAATTATTCAAAAAATAATTTTTTACTGTCGCAAATTTTAAATACGCCAGGGATTGCCTTTTCTTCAGTAAATTGTTCAAAAATTAATTTTTTTCGCAAATTTTAATTGCGCCAGGCATTGCCGTTTCAACAGTAAATTATTCAAAAAATAATTTTTTACTGTCGCAAATTTTAACTGCGGCAGGGATTGCCTTTTCTATAGTAAATTTTTCAAAAAATAATTTTTTACTGTCGCAAATTTTAATTACGCCAATGATTGCCATTTCTATAGTAAATTTTTCAAAAAATTATTTTATACTGTCGCAAATTTTAATTACGCCAGGGACTGCCTTTTCGATAGTAAATTTTTCAAAAACTAATTTTTTACTCTCGCAAATTTTAATTGCGCCAGGGATTGCCTTTTCTATAGTAAATTTTTCAAAAAATAATTTTATACTGTCGCAAATTTTAATTACGGCAGGGATTGCCTTTTCTATAGTAAATTTTTCAAAAAATAATTTTTTACTGTCGCAAATTTTAATTACGCCAGGAATTGCCTTTTCTATAGTAAATTTTTCAAAAAATAATTTTTTACTGTCGCAAATTTTAATTGCGCCAGGGATTGCCTTTTCTATAGTAAATTATTCAAAAAATAATTTTTTACTGTCGCAAATTTTAAATACGCCAGGGATTGCCTTTTCTATAGTAAATTTAGCAAAAAAATAATTTTTTACTGTCGCAAATTGTAATTGCGCCAGGGATTGCCTTTTCAACAGTAATTTTGCAAAATTTAGTTTTATATTTTCGCAAATTTTAATTGCGCCAGGGATTGCCTTTTCTATAGTAAATTTTGCAAAAAATAATTGTCTACTGTCGCAAATTTTAAATACGCCAGGATTGCCTTTTCTACAGTAGATTTTTCAAAAATTAATTTTTTACTGTCGCAAATTTTAATTACGCCAGGGATTGCCTTTTCTACAGTAAATTTTTCAAAAAATAATTTTTTACTGTCGCAAATATTAAATACGCCAGGGATTGCCTTTTCTATAGTAAATTTTTCAAAAAATAATTTTCTACTGTCGCAAATTTTAATTGCGCCAGGGATTGCCTATTCTACAGTAAATTATTCAAAAAATTATTTTTTGCTGTCGCAAATTTTAAATACGCCAGGGATTGCCTATTCTATAGTAAATTTTTCAAAAAATAATTTTCTACTGTCGCAAATTTTAATTGCGCCAGGGATTGCCTATTCTACAGTAAATTATTCAAAAAATAATTTTTTACTGTCCCAAATTTTAAATACGCCAGGGATTGCCTTTTCTATAGTAAAATTTTCAAAATTTAATTTTATACTGTCGCAAATTTTAAATCCGCCAGGGATTGCCTTTTCTATAGTAAATTTTGCAAAATTTAGTTTTATATTGTCGCAAATTTTAATTGCGCCAGGGATTGCCTTTTCTATAGTAAATTTTGCAAAAAATAATTTTTTACTGTCCCAAATTTTAATTGCGCCAGGGATTGCCTTCTCTACAGTAAATTATTCAAAAAATAATTTTCTACTGTCGCAAATTTTAAATACGCCAGGGATTGCCTTTTCTACAGTAAATTTTTCAAAAATTAATTTTTTACTGTCGCAAATTTTAATTATGCCAAGGATTGCCTTTTCTACAGTAAAATTTTCAAAACATAATTTTTTACTGTCGCAAATTTTAAATACGCCAGGGATTGCCTTTTCTATAGTAAATTTTTCAAAAAATAATTTTCTACTGTCGCAAATTTTAAATACGCCAGGGATTGCCTTTTCTATAGTAAATTTTGCAAAAAATAATTTTTTACTGTCGCAAATACTAAATACGCCAGGGAATGCCTTTTCTATAGTAAATTTTTCAAAAAATAATTATTTACTGTCGCAAATTTTAAATACTCCAGGGATTGCCTTTTCTATAGTAAATTTTTCAAAATTTAATTTTATACTGTCGCAAATTTTAAATCCGCCAGGGATTGCCTTTTCTATAGTAAATTTTTCAAAAAATAATTTTCTAATGTCGCAAATTTTAATTGCGCCAGGGATTGCCTTTCTACAGTAAATTATTCAAAAAATAATTTTTTACTGTCGCAAATTTTAAATAAGCCAGAGATTGCCTTTTCTACAGTAAATTGTTCAAAAATTAATTTTTTTCGCAAATTTTAATTGCGTCAGGCATTGCCGTTTCAACAGTAAATTATTCAAAAAATAATTTTTTACTGTCGCAAATTTTAACTGCGGCAGGGATTGCCTTTTCTATAGTAAATTTTTCAAAAAATAATTTTTTTACTGTCGCAAATTTTAATTACGCCAATGATTGCCATTTCTATAGTAAATTTTTCAAAAAATTATTTTATACTGTCGCAAATTTTAATTACGCCAGGGACTGCCTTTTCGATAGTAAATTTTTCAAAAACTAATTTTTTACTCTCGCAAATTTTAATTGCGCCAGGGACTGCCTTTTCTATAGTAAATTTTTCAAAAAATAATTTTATACTGTCGCAAATTTTAATTACGCCAGGGATTGCCTTTCTATAGTAAATTTTTCAAAAAATAATTTTTTACTGTCGCAAATTTTAATTACGCCAGGGATTGCCTTTTCTATAGTAAATTTTTACAAAAATAATTTTTTACTGTCGCAAATTTTAATTGCGCCAGGGATTGCCTTTTCTACAGTAAATTTTTAAAAATTAATTTTTTACTGTCGCACATTTTAAATACGCCAGGGATTGCATTTTCTACAGTAAATTTTCAAAAATTAATTTTTTACTGTCCCAAATTTTAATTGCGCCAGGGATTGCCTTTTCTACAGTAAATTATTCAAAAAATAATTTTTTACTGTCGCAAATTTTAATTACGCCAAGTATTGCCTTTTCTATAGTAATTTTTTCAAAAATTAATTTTTTACTGTCGCAAATTTTAATTGCGCCAGGGACTGCCTTTTCTATAGTAAATTTTTCAAAAAATAATTTTATACTGTCGCAAATTTTAATTACGCCAGGGATTGCCTTTCTATAGTAAATTTTTCAAAAAATAATTTTTTACTGTCGCAAATTTTAATTACGCCAGGGATTGCCTTTTCTATAGTAAATTTTTACAAAAATAATTTTTTACTGTCGCAAATTTTAATTGCGCCAGGGATTGCCTTTTCTACAGTAAATTTTTAAAAATTAATTTTTTACTGTCGCACATTTTAAATACGCCAGGGATTGCCTTTTCTACAGTAAATTTTTCAAAAATTAATTTTTTACTGTCCCAAATTTTAATTGCTCCAGGGATTGCCTTTTCTACAGTAAATTATTCAAAAAATAATTTTTTACTGTCGCAAATTTTAATTGCGACAGGGATTGCGTTTTCTATAGTAAATTTTTCACAAATTAATTTTTTACTGTCGCAAATTTTAAATACGCCAGGGATTGCATTTTCTACAGTAAATTTTTCAAAAATTAATTTTTTACTGCCGCAAATTTTAATTACGCCAAAGATTGCCTTTTCTACAGTAAATTTTTCAAAAAATAATTTTTTACTTTCGCAAATTTTAAATACGCCAGGGATTGCCTTTTCTACACTAAATTTTTCAAAAATTAATTTTTTACTGTCGCAAATTTTAAATACGCCAGGGATTGCCTTTTCTACAGTAAATTTTTCAAAAATTAATTTTTTACTGTCCCAAATTTTAATTGCGCCAGGGATTACCTTTTCTACAGTAAATTATTCAAAAAATAATTTTTTACTGTCGCAAATTTTAATTGCGCCAGGGATTTCGTTTTCTGTAGTAAATTTTTCACAAATTAATTTTTTACTGTCGCAAATTTGAAATACTCCAGGGATTGCCTTTTCTATAGTAAATTTTGCAAAAAATAATTTTTACTGTCGCAAATTTTAATTGCGCCAGGGATTGCCTTTTCTATAGTAAATTATTCAAAAAATAATTTTTTACTGTCGCAAATTTTAAATACGCCAGGGATTGCCTTTTCTATAGTAAATTTAGCAAAAAAATAATTTTTTACTGTCGCAAATTGTAATTGCGCCAGGGATTAACTTTTCTATAGTAAATTTTTCAAAAAATAATTTTTTACTGTCGCAAATTTTAAATCCGCCAGATATTGCCTTTTCTATAGTAAATTTTTCAAAAAATAATTTTCTACTATCGCAAATTTTAATTGCGCCAGGGATTGCCTTTTCTACAGTAAATTTTTCAAAATTTAATTTTATACTGTCGCAAATTTTAATTACGCCAGAGATTGCCTTTTCTATAGTAAATTTTGCAAAATTTAGTTTTATATTTTCGCAAATTTTAATTGCGCCAGGGATTTCCTTTTCTATAGTAAATTTTGCAAAAAATAATTGTCTACTGTCGCAAATTTTAAATACGCCAGGGATTGCCTTTTCTACAGTAGATTTTTCAAAAATTAATTTTATACTGTCGCAAATTTTAATTACGCCAGGGATTGCATTTCTATAGTAAATTTTTCAAAAAATAATTTTTTACTGTCGCAAATTTTAATTACGCCAGGGATTGCCTTTTCTATAGTAAATTTTTACAAAAATAATTTTTTACTGTCGCAAATTTTAATTGCGCCAGGGATTGCCTTTTCTACAGTAAATTTTTAAAAATTAATTTTTTACTGTCGCACATTTTAAATACGCCAGGGATTGCCTTTTCTACAGTAAATTTTTCAAAAATTAATTTTTTACTGTCCCAAATTTTAATTGCGCCAGGGATTGCCTTTTCTACAGTAAATTATTCAAAAAATAATTTTTTACTGTCGCAAATTTTATTTACGCCAAGTATTGCCTTTTCTATAGTAATTTTTTCAAAAATTAATTTTTTACTGTCGCAAATTTTAATTGCGCCAGGGACTGCCTTTTCTATAGTAAATTTTTCAAAAAATAATTTTATACTGTCGCAAATTTTAATTACGCCAAGGATTGCCTTTCTATAGTAAATTTTTCAAAAAATAATTTTTTACTGTCGCAAATTTTAATTACGCCAGGGATTGCCTTTTCTATAGTAAATTTTTACAAAAATAATTTTTTACTGTCGCAAATTTTAATTGCGCCAGGGATTGCCTTTTCTACAGTAAATTTTTAAAAATTAATTTTTTACTGTCGCACATTTTAAATACGCCAGGGATTGCCTTTTCTACAGTAAATTTTTCAAAAATTAATTTTTTACTGTCCCAAATTTTAATTGCGCCAGGGATTGCCTTTTCTACAGTAAATTATTCAAAAAATAATTTTTTACTGTCGCAAATTTTAATTGCGCCAGGGATTGCGTTTTCTATAGTAAATTTTTCACAAATTAATTTTTTACTGTCGCAAATTTTAAATACGCCAGGGATTGCATTTTCTACAGTAAATTTTTCAAAAATTAATTTTTTACTGCCGCAAATTTTAATTACGCCAAAGATTGCCTTTTCTACAGTAAATTTTTCAAAAAATAATTTTTTACTTTCGCAAAATTTAAATACGCCAGGGATTGCCTTTTCTACACTAAATTTTTCAAAAATTAATTTTTTACTGTCGCAAATTTTAAATACGCCAGGGATTGCCTTTTCTACAGTAAATTTTTCAAAAATTAATTTTTTACTGTCCCAAATTTTAATTGCGCCAGGGATTGCCTTTTCTACAGTAAATTATTCAAAAAATAATTTTTTACTGTCGCAAATTTTAATTGCGCCAGGGATTGCGTTTTCTGTAGTAAATTTTTCACAAATTAATTTTTTACTGTCGCAAATTTGAAATACTCCAGGGATTGCCTTTTCTATAGTAAATTTTGCAAAAAATAATTTTTTACTGTCGCAAATTTTAATTGCGCCAGGGATTGCCTTTTCTATAGTAAATTATTAAAAAATTATTTTTTACTGTCGCAAATTTTAAATACGCCAGGGATTGCCTTTTCTATAGTAAATTTAGCAAAAAAATAATTTTTTACTGTCGCAAATTGTAATTGCGCCAGGGATTAACTTTTCTATAGTAAATTTTTCAAAAAATAATTTTTTACTGTCGCAAATTTTAAATCCGCCAGGGATTGCCTTTTCTATAGTAAAGTTTTCAAAAAATAATTTTCTACTATCGCAAATTTTAATTGCGCCAGGGATTGCCTTTTCTACAGTAAATTTTTCAAAATTTAATTTTATACTGTCGCAAATTTTAATTACGCCAGGGATTGCCTTTTCTATAGTAAATTTTGCAAAATTTAGTTTTATATTTTCGCAAATTTTAATTGCGCCAGGGATTTCCTTTTCTATAGTAAATTTTGCAAAAACTAATTGTCTACTGTCGCAAATTTTAAATACGCCAGGGATTGCCTTTTCTACAGTAGATTTTTCAAAAATTAATTTTTTACTGTCGCAAATTTTAATTACGCCAGGGATTGCCTTTTCTACAGTAAATTTTTCAAAAAATAATTTTTTACTGTCGCAAATATTAAATACGCCAGGGATTGCCTTTTCTATAGTAAATTTTTCAAAAAATAATTTTCTACTGTCGCAAATTTTAATTGCGCCAGGGATTGCCTATTCTACAGTAAATTATTCAAAAAATAATATTTTACTGTCCCAAATTTTAAATACGCCAGGGATTGCCTTTTCTATAGTAAAATTTTCAAAATTTAATTTTATACTGTCGCAAATTTTAAATCCGCCAGGGATTGCCTTTTCTATAGTAAATTTTGCAAAATTTAGTTTTATATTGTCGCAAATTTTAATTGCGCCAGGGATTGCCTTTTCTATAGTAAATTTTGCAAAAAATAATTTTTTACTGTCCCAAATTTTAATTGCGCCAGGGATTGCCTTTTCTACAGTAAATTATTCAAAAAATAATTTTCTACTGTTGCAAATTTTAAATACGCCAGGGATTGCCTTTTCTACAGTAAATTTTTCAAAAATTAATTTTTTACTGTCGCAAATTTTAATTATGCCAAGGATTGCCTTTTCTACAGTAAAATTTTCAAAACATAATTTTTTACTGTCGCAAATTTTAAATACGCCAGGGATTGCCTTTTCTATAGTAAATTTTGCAAAAATTAATTTTTTACTGTCGCAAATTTTAATTATGCCAAGGATTGCCTTTTCTACAGTAAATTTTTCAAAAAATAATTTTCTACTGTCGCAAATTTTAAATACGCCAGGGATTTCCTTTTCTATAGTAAATTTTGCAAAAAATAATTTTTTACTGTCGCAAATACTAAATACGCCAGGGAATGCCTTTTCTATAGTAAATTTTTCAAAAAATAATTATTTACTGTCGCAAATTTTAAATACGCCAGGGATTGCCTTTTCTATAGTAAATTTTTCAAAATTTAATTTTATACTGTCGCAAATTTTAAATCCGCCAGGGATTGCCTTTTCTATAGTAAATTTTTCAAAAAATAATTTTCTACTGTCGCAAATTTTAATTGCGCCAGGGATTGCCTTTTCTACAGTAAATTATTCAAAAAATAATTTTTTACTGTCGCAAATTTTAAATACGCCAGGGATTGCCTTTTCTACAGTAAATTGTTCAAAAATTAATTTTTTTCGCAAATTTTAATTGCGTCAGGCATTGCCGTTTCAACAGTAAATTATTCAAAAAATAATTTTTTACTGTCGCAAATTTTAACTGCGGCAGGGATTGCCTTTTCTATAGTAAATTTTTCAAAAAATAATTTTTTACTGTCGCAAATTTTAATTACGCCAATGATTGCCATTTCTATAGTAAATTTTTCAAAAAATTATTTTATACTGTCGCAAATTTTAATTACGCCAGGGACTGCCTTTTCGATAGTAAATTTTTCAAAAACTAATTTTTTACTCTCGCAAATTTTAATTGCGCCAGGGATTGCCTTTTCTATAGTAAATTTTTCAAAAAATAATTTTATACTGTCGCAAATTTTAATTACGGCAGGGATTGGCTTTTCTATAGTAAATTTTTCAAAAAATAATTTTTTACTGTCGCAAATTTTAATTACGCCAGGGATTGCCTTTTCTATAGTAAATTTTTCAAAAAATAATTTTTTACTGTCGAAAATTTTAATTACGCCAGGGCTTGCCTTTTCTATAGTAAATTTTTCAAAAAATAATTTATACTGTCGCAAATTTTAATTACGCCAGGTATTGCCTTTTCTATAGTAATTTTTTCAAAAATTAATTTTTTACTGTCGCAAATTTTAATTGCGCCAGGGATTGCCTTTTCTATAGTAAATTTTTCAAAAAATAATTTTATACTGTCGCAAATTTTAATTACGCCAGGGATTGCCTTTCTATTGTAAATTTTTCAAAAAATAATTTTTTAGTGTCGCAAATTTTAATTACGCCAGGGATTGCCTTTTCTATAGTAAATTTTTAAAAAAATAATTTTTTACTGTCGCAAATTTTAATTGCGCCAGGGATTGCCTTTTCTACAGTAAATTTTTAAAAATTAATTTTTTACTGTCGCACATTTTAAATGCGCCAGGGATTGCCTTTTCTACAGTAAATTTTTCAAAAAATAATTTTTTACTGTCCCAAATTTTAATTGCGCCAGGGATTGCCTTTTCTACAGTAAATTATTCAAAAAATAATTTTTTACTGTCGCAAATTTTAATTGCGCCAGGGATTGCCTTTTCTATAGTAAATTTTTCACAAATTAATTTTTTACTGTCGCAAATTTTAATTGCGCCAGGGATTGCCTTTTCTATAGTAAATTATTCAAAAAATAATTTTTTACTGTCGCAAATTTTAAATACGCCAGGGATTGCCTTTTCTATAGTAAATTTTGCAAAAAAATAATTTTTTACTGTCGGAAATTGTAATTGCGCCAGGGATTAACTTTTTTTTGTAAATTTTTCAAAAAATAATTTTTTACTGTCGCAAATTTTAAATCCGCCAGGGATTGCCTTTTCTATAGTAAAATTTTCAAAAAATAATTTTCTACTGTCGCAAATTTTAATTGCGCCAGGGATTGCCTTTTCTACAGTAAATTTTTCAAAATTTAATTTTATACTGTCGCAAATTTTAATTACGCCAGGGATTGCCTTTTCTATAGTAAATTTTGCAAAATTTAGTTTTATATTGTCGCAAATTTTATTTGCGCCAGGGATTGCCTTTTCTATAGTAAATTTTGCAAAAAATAATTGTCTACTGTCGCAAATTTTAAATATGCCAGGGATTGCCTTTTCTACAGTAAATTTTTCAAAAATTATTTTTTTACTGCCGCAAATTTTAATTACGCCAAGGATTGCCTTTTCTACAGTAAATTTTTCAAAACATAATTTTTTACTTTCGCAAATTTTAAATACTCCAGGGTTTGCCTTTTCTATAGTAAATTTTTCAAAAAATAATTTTCTACTGTCGCAAATTTTAATTGCACCAGGGATTGCCTATTCTACAGTAAATTATTCAAAAAATTATTTTTTACTGTCGAAAATTTTAAATACGCCAGGGATTGCCTTTTCTATAGTAAATTTTTCAAAAAATAATTTTATACTGTCGCAAATTTTAATTACGCCAGGGATTGCCTTTTCCATAGTAAATTTTTCAAAAATTAATTTTTTACTGTCGCAACTTTTAATTGCGCCAGGGATTGCCTTTTCTATAGTAAATTTTTCAAAAAATAATTTTATACTGTCGCAAATTTTAATTACGCCAGGGATTGCCTTTCTATAGTAAATTTTTCAAAAAATAATTTTTTACTGTCGCAAATTTTAATTACGCCAGGGATTGCCTTTTCTATAGTAAATTTTTCAAAAAATAATTTTTTACTGTCGCAAATTTTAATTGCGCCAGGGATTGCCTTTTCTACAGTAAATTTTTCAAAAATTAATTTTTTACTGTCGCAAATTTTAAATACGCCAGGGATTGCCTTTTCTACAGTAAATTTTTCAAAAATTAATTTTTTACTGTCCCAAATTTTAATTGCGCCAGGGATTGCCTTTTCTACAGTAAATTATTCAAAAAATAATTTTTCACTGTCGCAAATTTTAATTGCGTCAGGGATTGCCTTTTCTATAGTAAATTTTTCACAAATTAATTTTTTACTGTCGCAAATTTTAAATACGCCAGGGATTGCCTTTCCTATAGTAAATTTTGCAAAAAATAATTTTTTACTGTCGCAAATTTTAATTGCGCCAGGGATTGCCTTTTCTTTAGTAAATTATTCAAAAAATAATTTTTTACTGTCGCAAATTTTAAATACGCCAGGGATTGCCTTTTCTATAGTAAGTTTAGCAAAAAATAGTTTTTTACTGTCGCAAATTGTAATTGCGCCAGGGATTAACTTTTCTATATTAAATTTTTCAAAAAATAATTTTTTACTGTCGCAAATTTTAAATCCGCCAGGGATTGCCTTTTCTATAGTAAATTTTTCAAAAAGAATTTTCTACTGTCGCAAATTTTAATTGCGCCAGGGATTGCCTTTTCTACAGTAAATTATTCAAAAAATAATTTTTTACTGTCGCAAATTTTAATTATGCCAGGGATTGCCTTTTCTACAGTAAATTTTTCAAAAAATAATTTTTTACTGTCGCAAATTTTAAATACGCCAGGGATTGCCTTTTCTATAGTAAATTTTTCAAAAAATAATTTTCTACTGTCGCAAATTTTAATTGCGCCAGGGATTGCCTATTCTACAGTAAATTATTCAAAAAATAATTTTTTACTGTCGCAAATTTTAAATACGCCAGGGATTGCCTTTTCTATAGTAAATTTTTCAAAATTTAATTTTATACTGTCGCAAATTTTAAATCCGCCAGGGATTGCCTTTTCTATAGTAAATTTTGCAAAATTTAGTTTTATATTGTCGCAAATTTTAATTACGCCAGGGATTGCCTTTTCTATAGTAAATTTTTCAAAAATTAATTTTTTACTGTCGCAAATTTTAATTGCGCCAGGGATTGCCTTTTCTATAGTAAATTTTTCAAAAAATAATTTTTTACTGTCCCAAATTTTAATTGCGCCAGGGATTGCCTTTTCTACAGTAAATTATTCAAAAAATAATTTTCTACTGTCGCAAATTTTAAATACGCCAGGGATTGCCTTTTCTACAGTAAATTATTCAAAAAATAATTTTTTACTGTCGCAAATTTTAATTATGCCAGGGATTGCCTTTTCTACAGTAAATTTTTCAAAAATTAATTTTTTACTGTCGCAAATTTTAAATACGCCAGGGATTGCCTTTTCTACAGTAAATTTTTCAAAAATTAATTTTTTACTGTCCCAAATTTTAATTGCGCCAGGGATTGCCTTTTCTACAGTAAATTATTCAAAAAATAATTTTTTACTGTCGCAAATTTTAATTATGCCAGGGATTGCCTTTTCTATAGTAAATTTTTCACAAATTAATTTTTTACTGTCGCAAATTTTAAATACGCCAGGGATTGCCTTTCCTATAGTAAATTTTGCAAAAAATAATTTTTTACTGTCGCAAATTTTAATTGCGCCAGGGATTGCCTTTTCTTTAGTAAATTATTCAAAAAATAATTTTTTACTGTCGCAAATTTTGAATACGCCAGGGATTGCCTTTTCTATAGTAAATTTAGCAAAAAAATAATTTTTTACTGTCGCAAATTTTAATTACGCCAAGGATTGCCTTTTCTACAGTAAATTTTTCAAAACATAATTTTTTACTTTCGCATATTTTAAATACTCCAGGGTTTGCCTTTTCTATAGTAAATTTTTCAAAAAATAATTTTCTACTGTCGCAAATTTTAATTGCACCAGGGATTGCCTATTCTACAGTAAATTATTCAAAAAATTATTTTTTACTGTCGAAAATTTTAAATACGCCACGGATTGCCTTTTCTATAGTAAATTTTTCAAAAAATAATTTTATACTGTCGCAAATTTTAATTACGCCAGGGATTGCCTTTTCCATAGTAAATTTTTCAAAAATTAATTTTTTACTGTCGCAAATTTTAATTGCGCCAGGGATTGCCTTTTCTATAGTAAATTTTTCAAAAAATAATTTTATACTGTCGCAAATTTTAATTACGCCAGGGATTGCCTTTCTATAGTAAATTTTTCAAAAAATAATTTTTTACTGTCGCAAATTTTAATTACGCCAGGGATTGCCTTTTCTATAGTAAATTTTTCAAAAAATAATTTTTTACTGTCGCAAATTTTAATTGCGCCAGGGATTGCCTTTTCTACAGTAAATTTTTCAAAAATTATTTTTTTACTGTCGCAAATTTTAAATACGCCAGGGATTGCCTTTTCTACAGTAAATTTTTCAAAAATTAATTTTTTACTGTCCCAAATTTTAATTGCGCCAGGGATTGCCTTTTCTACAGTAAATTATTCAAAAAATAATTTTTCACTGTCGCAAATTTTAATTGCGTCAGGGATTGCCTTTTCTATAGTAAATTTTTCACAAATTAATTTTTTACTGTCGCAAATTTTAAATACGCCAGGGATTGCCTTTCCTATAGTAAATTTTGCAAAAAATAATTTTTTACTGTCGCAAATTTTAATTGCGCCAGGGATTGCCTTTTCTTTAGTAAATTATTCAAAAAATAATTTTTTACTGTCGCAAATTTTAAATACGCCAGGGATTGCCTTTTCTATAGTAAGTTTAGCAAAAAAATAGTTTTTTACTGTCGCAAATTGTAATTGCGCCAGGGATTAACTTTTCTATATTAAATTTTTCAAAAAATAATTTTTTACTGTCGCAAATTTTAAATCCGCCAGGGATTGCCTTTTCTATAGTAAATTTTTCAAAAAATAATTTTCTACTGTCGCAAATTTTAATTGCGCCAGGGATTGCCTTTTCTACAGTAAATTATTCAAAAAATAATTTTTTACTGTCGCAAATTATAATTATGCCAGGGATTGCCTTTTCTACAGTAAATTTTTCAAAAAATAATTTTTTACTGTCGCAAATTTTAAATACGCCAGGGATTGCCTTTTCTATAGTAAATTTTTCAAAAAATAATTTTCTACTGTCGCAAATTTTAATTGCGCCAGGGATTGCCTATTCTACAGTAAATTATTCAAAAAATAATTTTTTACTGTCGCAAATTTTAAATACGCCAGGGATTGCCTTTTCTATAGTAAATTTTTCAAAATTTAATTTTATACTGTCGCAAATTTTAAATCCGCCAGGGATTGCCTTTTCTATAGTAAATTTTGCAAAATTTAGTTTTATATTGTCGCAAATTTTAATTGCCTTTTCTATAGTAAATTTTTCAAAAAATTATTTTTTACTGTCGCAAATTTTAATTACGCCAGGGATTGCCTTTTCTATAGTAAATTTTTCAAAAAATAATTTTATACTGTCGCAAATTTTAATTACGCCAGGGATTGCCTTTTCTATAGTAAATTTTTCAAAAATTAATTTTTTACTGTCGCAAATTTTAATTGCGCCAGGGATTGCCTTTTCTATAGTAAATTTTTCAAAAAATAATTTTTTACTGTCCCAAATTTTAATTGCGCCAGGGATTGCCTTTTCTACAGTAAATTATTCAAAAAATAATTTTCTACTGTCGCAAATTTTAAATACGCCAGGGATTGCCTTTTCTACAGTAAATTATTCAAAAAATAATTTTTTACTGTCGCAAATTTTAATTATGCCAGGGATTGCCTTTTCTACAGTAAATTTTTCAAAAATTAATTTTTTACTGTCGCAAATTTTAAATACGCCAGGGATTGCCTTTTCTACAGTAAATTTTTCAAAAATTAATTTTTTACTGTCCCAAATTTTAATTGCGCCAGGGATTGCCTTTTCTACAGTAAATTATTCAAAAAATAATTTTTTACTGTCGCAAATTTTAATTGCGTCAGGGATTGCCTTTTCTATAGTAAATTTTTCACAAATTAATTTTTTACTGTCGCAAATTTTAAATACGCCAGGGATTGCCTTTCCTATAGTAAATTTTGCAAAAAATAATTTTTTACTGTCGCAAATTTTAATTGCGCCAGGGATTGCCTTTTCTTTAGTAAATTATTCAAAAAATAATTTTTTACTGTCGCAAATTTTGAATACGCCAGGGATTGCCTTTTCTATAGTAAATTTAGCAAAAAAATAATTTTTTACTGTCGCAAATTGTAATTGCGCCAGGGATTAACTTTTCTATAGTAAATTTTTCAAAAAATAATTTTTTACTGTCGCAAATTTTAAATCCGCCAGGGATTGCCTTTTCTATAGTAAATTTTTCAAAAAATAATTTTCTACTGTCGCAAATTTTAATTGCGCCAGGGATTGCCTTTTCTATAGTAAATTTTTCAAAAAATAATTTTCTACTGTCGCAAATTTTAATTGCGCCAGGGATTGCCTATTCTACAGTAAATTATTCAAAAAATAATTTTTTACTGTCGCAAATTTTAAATACGCCAGGGATTGCCTTTTCTATAGTAAATTTTTCAAAATTTAATTTTATACTGTCGCAAATTTTAAATCCGCAAGGGATTGCCTTTTCTATAGTAAATTTTGCAAAATTTAGTTTTATATTGTCGCAAATTTTAATTGCCTTTTCTATAGTAAATTTTTCAAAAAATAATTTTTTACTGTCGCAAATTTTAATTACGCCAGGGATTGCCTTTTCTATAGTAAATTTTTCACAAATTAATTTTTTACTGTCGCAAATTTTAAATACGCCAGGGATTGCCTTTCCTATAGTAAATTTTGCAAAAAATAATTTTTTACTGTCGCAAATTTTAATTGCGCCAGGGATTGCCTTTTCTTTAGTAAATTATTCAAAAAATAATTTTTTACTGTCGCAAATTTTGAATACGCCAGGGATTGCCTTTTCTATAGTAAATTTAGCAAAAAAATAATTTTTTACTGTCGCAAATTGTAATTGCGCCAGGGATTAACTTTTCTATAGTAAATTTTGCAAAAAATAATTTTTTACTTTCGCAAATTTTAAATACGCCAGGGATTGCCTTTTCTATAGTAAATTTTTCAAAAAATAATTTTTTACTGTCGCAAATTTCAAATACGCCAGGGATTGCCTTTTCTATAGTAAATTTTTCAAAATTTAATTTTATACTGTTGCAAATTTTAAATCCGTCAGGGATTGCCTTTTCTATAGTAAATTATTCAAAAAATAATTTTTTACTGTCGCAAATTTTAATTACGCCATGGATTGCCTTTTCTACAGTAAATTTTTCAAAAATTAATTTTTTACTGTCGCAAATTTTAATTACGCCAGGGAATGCCTTTTCTATAGTAAATTTTTCACAAATTAATTTTTTACTGTCGCAAATTTTAAATACGCCAGGGGTTGCCTTTTCTATAGTAAATTTTTCAAAAATAAATTTTTTACTGTCGCAAATTTTAATTACGCCAGGGATTGCCTTCTCTTTTGTAAATTTTTCAAAAAATAATTTTTTACTGTCGAAAATTTTAATTGCGCCAGGGATTGCCTTTTCTATAGTAAATTTGTCACAAATTAATTTTTTACTGTCGCAAATTTTAAATACGCCAGGGATTGCCTTTTCTATAGTAAATTATTCAAAAAATAATTTTTTACTCTAGCAAATTTTAATTGCGACAGGGATTGCCTTTTCTATAGAAAATTTTTCAAAAAATAATTTTTTACTGTCGCAAATTTTAACTACGCCAGGGATTGCCTTTTCTGTAGTAAATTATTCAAAAAATAATTTTTTACTGTCGCAAATTTTAAATACGCCAGGGATTGCCTTTTCTATAGTAAATTATTCAAAAAATAATTTTTTACTGTCGCAAATTTTAATTTCGCCTGGGATTGCCTTTTCTATAGTAAATTTTGCAAAAAATAATTTTTTGCTGTCGCAAATTTTAATTTCGCCAGGGATTGCCTTGTCTATAGTAAATTTTTCAAAAAATAATTTTTTACTCTCGCAAATTTTAAATACGCCAGGGATTGCCTTTTCTATAGTAAATTTTTCAAAAAATAATTTTTTAATGTCGCAAATTTTAATTACGCCAGGGATTGCCTTTTCTATAATAAATTATTCAAAAAATAATTTTTTACTGTCGCAAATTTTAATTGCGCCAGGGATTGCCTTTTCTATAGCAAATTTTTCAAAAAATAATTTTCTACTGTCGCAAATTTTAAATCCGCCAGGGATTGCCTTTTCTATAGTAAATTATTCAAAAAATAATTTTTTACTGTCGCAAATTTTAATTGCGCCAGGGATTGCCTTTTCTATAGTAAATTTGTCACAAATTAATTTTTTACTGTCGCAAATTTTAAATACGCCAGGGATTGCCTTTTCTATAGTAAATTATTCAAAAAATAATTTTTTACTCTAGCAAATTTTAATTGCGCCAGGGATTGCCTTTTCTATAGTAAATTTTTCAAAAAATAATTTTTTACTGTCGCAAATTTTTACTACGCCAGGGATTGCCTTTTCTATAGTAAATTATTCAAAAAATAATTTTTTACTGTCGCAAATTTTAAATACGCCCGGGATTGCCTTTTCTATAGTAAATTATTCAAAAAATAATTTTTTACTGTCGCAAATTTTAATTTCGCCTGGGATTGCCTTTTCTATAGTAAATTTTGCAAAAAATAATTTTTTGCTGTCGCAAATTTTAATTTCGCCAGGGATTGCCTTGTCTATAGTAAATTTTTCAAAAAATAATTTTTTACTCTCGCAAATTTTAAATACGCCAGGGATTGCCTTTTCTATAGTAAATTTTTCAAAAAATAATTTTTTAATTTCGCAAATTTTAATTACGCCAGGGATTGCCTTTTCTATAGTAAATTATTCAAAAAATAATTTTTTACTGTCGCAAATTTTAATTGCGCCAGGGATTGCCTTTCTATAGTAAATTTTTCAAAAAATAATTTTCTACTGTCGCAAATTTTAATTACGCCAGGGATTGCTTTTTCTACAGTAAATTTTTCAAAAAATAATTTTTTACTGTCGCAAATTTTAATTGCGCCAGGGATTGCCTTTTCTATAGTAAATTTTGCAAAAAATAATTTTCTACTGTCGCAAATTTTAATTGCGCCAGGGATTGCCTTTTCTATAGTAAATTTTTCAAAAAATAATTTTTTACTGTCGCAAATTTTAACTACGCCAGGGATTGCCTTTTCTATAGTAAATTATTCAAAAAATAAATTTTTACTGTCGCAAATTTTAAATACGCCACGGATTGCCTTTTCTATAGTAAATTATTCAAAAAATAATTTTTTACTGTCGCAAATTTTAATTTCGCCTGGGATTGCCTTTTCTATAGTAAATTTTGTAAAAAATAATTTTTTGCTGTCGCAAATTTTAACTACGCCAGGGATTGCCTTTTCTATAGTAAATTATTCAAAAAATAAGTTTTTACTGTCGCAAATTTTAAATACGCCAGGGATTGCCTTTTCTATAGTAAATTTTGCAAAAAATAATTTTTTACTTTCGCAAATTTTAAATACGCCAGGGATTGCCTTTTCTATAGTAAATTTTTCAAAAAATAATTTTTTACTGTCGCAAATTTTAAATACGCCAGCGATGGCCTTTTCTATAGTAAATTTTTCAAAATTTAATTTTACACTGTCGCAAATTTTAAATCCGCCAGGGATTGCCTTTTCTATAGTATATTATTCAAAAAATAATTTTTTACTGTCGCAAATTTTAATTGCGCCAGGGATTGCCTTTTCTATAGTAAATTTGTCACAAATTAATTTTTTACTGTCGCAAATTTTAAATACGCCAGGGATTGCCTTTTCTATAGTAAATTATTCAAAAAATAATTTTTTACTCTAGCAAGTTTTAATTGCGCCAGGGATTGCCTTTTCTATAGTAAATTTTTCAAAAAATAATTTTTTACTGTCGCAAATTTTAAATCCGCCAGGGATTGCCTTTTCTATAGTAAATTTTTCAAAAAATAATTTTCTACTGTCGCAAATTTTAATTGCGCCAGGGATTGCCTTTTCTACATTAAATTTTTCAAAATTTAATTTTATACTGTCGCAAATTTTAATTACGCCAGGGATTGCCAATTCTACAGTAAATTATTCAAAAAATTATTTTTTACTGTCGCAAATTTTAATTACGCCAGGGATTGCCTTTTCTACAGTAAATTTTTCAAAAAATAATTTTTTACAGTCGCAAATTTTAAATACGCCAGGGATTGCCTTTTCTATAGTAAATTTTTCAAAAAATAATTTTCTACTGTCGCAAATTTTAATTGCGCCAGGGATTGCCTATTCTACAGTAAATTATTCATAAAATAATTTTTTACTGTCGCAAATTTTAAATACGCCAAGGATTGCCTTTTCTATAGTAAATTTTTCAAAATTTAATTTTATACTGTCGCAAATTTTAAATCCGCAAGGGATTGCCTTTTCTATAGTAAATTTTGCAAAATTTAGTTTTATATTGTCGCAAATTTTAATTGCCTTTTCTATAGTAAATTTTTCAAAAAATAATTTTTTACTGTCGCAAATTTTAATTACGCCAGGGATTGCCTTTTCTATAGTAAATTTTTCAAAAAATAATTTTATACTGTCGCAAATTTTAATTACGCCAGGGATTGCCTTTTCTATAGTAAATTTTTCAAAAATTAATTTTTTACTGTCGCAAATTTTAATTTCGCCTGGGATTGCCTTTTCTATAGTAAATTTTGCAAAAAATAATTTTTTGCTGTCGCAAATTTTAATTTCGCCAGGGATTGCCTTTTCTATAGTAAATTTTGCAAAAAATAATTTTTTGCTGTCGCAAATTTTTACTACGCCAGGGATTGCCTTTTCTATAGTAAATTATTCAAAAAATAACTTTTTACTGTCGCAAATTTTAAATACGCCCGGGATTGCCTTTTCTATAGTAAATTATTCAAAAAATAATTTTTTACTGTCGCAAATTTTAATTTCGCCTGGGATTGCCTTTTCTATAGTAAATTTTGCAAAAAATAATTTTTTGCTGTCGCAAATTTTAATTTCGCCAGGGATTGCCTTGTCTATAGTAAATTTTTCAAAAAATAATTTTTTACTCTCGCAAATTTTAAATACGCCAGGGATTGCCTTTTCTATAGTAAATTTTTCAAAAAATAATTTTTTAATGTCGCAAATTTTAGTTACGCCAGGGATTGCCTTTTCTATAGTAAATTATTCAAAAAATAATTTTTTACTGTCGCAAATTTTAATTGCGCCAGGGATTGCCTTTCTATAGTAAATTTTTCAAAAAATAATTTTCTACTGTCGCAAATTTTAATTGCGCCAGGGATTGCTTTTTCTACAGTAAATTTTTCAAAAAATAATTTTTTACTGTCGCAAATTTTAATTGCGCCAGGGATTGCCTTTTCTATAGTAAATTTTGCAAAAAATAATTTTCTACTGTCGCAAATTTTAATTGCGCCAGGGATTGCCTTTTCTATAGTAAATTTTTCAAAAAAAAAATTTTTACTGTCGCAAATTTTAACTACGCCAGGGATTGCCTTTTCTATAGTAAATTTTTCAAAAAATAATTTTTTACTGTCGCAAATTTTAATTGCGCAAAGGATTGCCTTTTCTACAGTAAATTTTTCAAAAAATAATTTTTTACTGTCGCAAATTTTAATTGCTCCAGGGATTGCCTTTTCTACAGTAAATTATTCAAAAAATTATTTTTTACTGTCGCAAATTTTAAATACGCAAGGGATTGCCTTTTCTATAGTAAATTTTGCAAAAAATAATTTTTTACTTTCGCAAATTTTAAATACGCCAGGGATTGCCTTTTCTATAGTAAATTTTTCAAAAAATAATTTTTTACTGTCGCAAATTTTAATTTCGCCTGGGATTGCCTTTTCTATAGTAAATTTGTCACAAATTAATTTTTTACTGTCGCAAATTTTAAATACGCCAGGGATTGCCTTTTCTATAGTAAATTATTCAAAAAATAATTTTTTACTCTAGCAAATTTTAATTGCGCCAGGGATTGCCTTTTCTATAGTAAATTTTTCAAAAAATAAATTTTTACTGTCGCAAATTTTAATACGCCACGGATTGCCTTTTCTATAGTAAATTATTCAAAAAATAATTTTTTACTGTCGCAAATTTTAATTTCGCCTGGGATTGCCTTTTCTATAGTAAATTTTGCAAAAAATAATTTTTTGCTGTCGCAAATTTTAACTACGCCAGGGATTGCCTTTTCTATAGTAAATTATTCAAAAAATAAATTTTTACTGTCGCAAATTTTAAATACGCCAGGGATTGCCTTTTCTATAGTAAATTTAGCAAAAAAATAATTTTTTACTGTCGCAAATTGTAATTGCGCCAGGGATTAACTTTTCCATAGTAAATTTTTCAAAAAATAATTTTTTACTGTCGCAAATTTTAAATCCGCCAGGGATTGCCTTTTCTATAGTAAATTTTTCAAAAAATAATTTTCTACTGTCGCAAATTTTAATTGCGCCAGGGATTGCCTTTTCTACATTAAATTTTTCAAAATTTAATTTTATACTGTCGCAAATTTTAATTACGCCAGGGATTGCCTATTCTACAGTAAATTATTCAAAAAATTATTTTTTACTGTCGCAAATTTTAATTACGCCAGGGATTGCCTTTTCTACAGTAAATTTTTCAAAAAATAATTTTTTACAGTCGCAAATTTTAAATACGCCAGGGATTGCCTTTTCTATAGTAAATTTTTCAAAAAATAATTTTCTACTGTCGCAAATTTTAATTGCGCCAGGGATTGCCTATTCTACAGTAAATTATTCAAAAAATAATTTTTTACTGTCGCAAATTTTAAATACGCCAAGGATTGCCTTTTCTATAGTAAATTTTTCAAAATTTAATTTTATACTGTCGCAAATTTTAAATCCGCAAGGGATTGCCTTTTCTATAGTAAATTTTGCAAAATTTAGTTTTATATTGTCGCAAATTTTAATTGCCTTTTCTATAGTAAATTTTTCAAAAAATAATTTTTTACTGTCGCAAATTTTAATTACGCCAGGGATTGCCTTTTCTATAGTAAATTTTTCAAAAAATAATTTTATACTGTCGCAAATTTTAATTACGCCAGGGATTGCCTTTTCTATAGTAAATTTTTCAAAAATTAATTTTTTACTGTCGCAAATTTTAATTGCGCCAGGGATTGCCTTTTCTATAGTAAATTTTTCAAAAAATAATTTTTTACTGTCCCAAATTTTAATTGCGCCATTTTTCAAAAAAATAATTTTTTAATGTCGCAAATTTTAATTACGCCAGGGATTGCCTTTTCTATAGTAAATTATTCAAAAGATAATTTTTTACTGTCGCAAATTTTAATTGCGCCAGGGATTGCCTTTTCTATAGTAAATTTTTCAAAAAATAATTTTTTACTGTCGCAAATTTTAATTGCGCCAGGGATTGCCTTTTCTTTAGTAAATTATTCAAAAAATAATTTTTTACTGTCGCAAATTTTGAATACGCCAGGGATTGCCTTTTCTATAGTAAATTTAGCAAAAAAATAATTTTTTACTGTCGCAAATTGTAATTGCGCCAGGGATTAACTTTTCTATAGTAAATTTTTCAAAAAATAATTTTTTACTGTCGCAAATTTTAAATCCGCCAGGGATTGCCTTTTCTATAGTAAATTTTTCAAAAAATTATTTTCTACTGTCGCAAATTTTAATTGCGCCAGGGATTGCCTTTTCTACAGTAAATTTTTCAAAATTTAATTTTATACTGTCGCAAATTTTAATTACGCCAGGGATTGCCTATTCTACAGTAAATTATTCAAAAAATTATTTTTTACAGTCGCAAATTTTAATTACGCCAGGGATTGCCTTTTCTACAGTAAATTTTTCAAAAAATAATTTTTTACTGTCGCAAATTTTAAATACGCCAGGGATTGCCTTTTCTATAGTAAATTTTTCAAAAAATAATTTTCTACTGTCGCAAATTTTAATTGCGCCAGGGATTGCCTATTCTACAGTAAATTATTCAAAAAATAATTTTTTACTGTCGCAAATTTTAAATACGCCAGGGATTGCCTTTTCTATAGTAAATTATTCAAAATTTAATTTTATACTGTCGCAAATTTTAAATCCGCAAGGGATTGCCTTTTCTATAGTAAATTTTGCAAAATTTAGTTTTATATTGTCGCAAATTTTAATTGCCTTTTCTATAGTAAATTTTTCAAAAAATAATTTTTTACTGTCGCAAATTTTAATTACGCCAGGGATCGCCTTTTCTATAGTAAATTTTTCAAAAAATAATTTTATACTGTCGCAAACTTTAATTACGCCAGGGATTGCCTTTTCTATAGTAAATTTTTCAAAAATTAATTTTTTACTGTCGCAAATTTTAATTGCGCCAGGGATTGCCTTTTCTATAGTAAATTTTTCAAAAAATAATTTTTTACTGTCCCAAATTTTAATTGCGCCATTTTTCAAAAAAATAATTTTTTAATGTCGCAAATTTTAATTACGCCAGGGATTGCCTTTTCTATAGTAAATTATTCAAAAGATAATTTTTTACTGTCGCAAATTTTAATTGCGCCAGGGATTGCCTTTTCTATAGTAAATTTTTCAAAAAATAATTTTCTACTGTCGCAAATTTTTCAAAAAATAATTTTTTACTGTCGCAAATTTTAATTGCGCCAGGGATTGCCTTTTCTATAGTAAATTTTGCAAAAAATAATTTTCTACTGTCGCAAATTTTAATTGCGCCAGGGATTGCCTTTTCTATAGTAAATTTTTCTAAAAAAAAAATTTTTACTGTCGCAAATTTTAACTACGCCAGGGATTGCCTTTTCTATAGTAAATTTTTCAAAAAATAATTTTTTACTGTCGCAAATTTTAATTGCGCAAAGGATTGCCTTTTCTACAGTAAATTTTTCAAAAAATAATTTTTTACTGTCGCAAATTTTAATTGCTCCAGGGATTGCCTTTTCTACAGTAAATTATTCAAAAAATTATTTTTTACTGTCGCAAATTTTAAATACGCCAGGGATTGCCTTTTCTATAGTAAATTTTGCAAAAAATAATTTTTTACTTTCGCAAATTTTAAATACGCCAGGGATTGCCTTTTCTATAGTAAATTTTTCAAAAAATAATTTTTTACTGTCGCAAATTTCAAATACGCCAGGGATTGCCTTTTCTATAGTAAATTTTTCAAAATTTAATTTTATACTGTTGCAAATTTTAAATCCGTCAGGGATTGCCTTTTCTATAGTAAATTATTCAAAAAATAATTTTTTACTGTCGCAAATTTTAATTACGCCATGGATTGCCTTTTCTACAGTAAATTTTTCAAAAATTAATTTTTTACTGTCGCAAATTTTAATTACGCCAGGGAATGCCTTTTCTATAGTAAATTTTTCACAAATTAATTTTTTACTGTCGCAAATTTTAAATACGCCAGGGGTTGCCTTTTCTATAGTAAATTTTTCAAAATAAATTTTTTACTGTCGCAAATTTTAATTACGCCAGGGATTGCCTTCTCTTTTGTAAATTTTTCAAAAAATAATTTTTTACTGTCGAAAATTTTAATTGCGCCAGGGATTGCCTTTTCTATAGTAAATTTGTCACAAATTAATTTTTTACTGTCGCAAATTTTAAATACGCCAGGGATTGCCTTTTCTATAGTAAATTATTCAAAAAATAATTTTTTACTCTAGCAAATTTTAATTGCGACAGGGATTGCCTTTTCTATAGAAAATTTTTCAAAAAATAATTTTTTACTGTCGCAAATTTTAACTACGCCAGGGATTGCCTTTTCTGTAGTAAATTATTCAAAAAATAATTTTTTACTGTCGCAAATTTTAAATACGCCAGGGATTGCCTTTTCTATAGTAAATTATTCAAAAAATAATTTTTTACTGTCGCAAATTTTAATTTCGCCTGGGATTGCCTTTTCTATAGTAAATTTTGCAAAAAATAATTTTTTGCTGTCGCAAATTTTAATTTCGCCAGGGATTGCCTTGTCTATAGTAAATTTTTCAAAAAATAATTTTTTACTCTCGCAAATTTTAAATACGCCAGGGATTGCCTTTTCTATAGTAAATTTTTCAAAAAATAATTTTTTAATGTCGCAAATTTTAATTACGCCAGGGATTGCCTTTTCTATAATAAATTATTCAAAAAATAATTTTTTACTGTCGCAAATTTTAATTGCGCCAGGGATTGCCTTTTCTATAGCAAATTTTTCAAAAAATAATTTTCTACTGTCGCAAATTTTAAATCCGCCAGGGATTGCCTTTTCTATAGTAAATTATTCAAAAAATAATTTTTTACTGTCGCAAATTTTAATTGCGCCAGGGATTGCCTTTTCTATAGTAAATTTGTCACAAATTAATTTTTTACTGTCGCAAATTTTAAATACGCCCGGGATTGCCTTTTCTATAGTAAATTATTCAAAAAATAATTTTTTACTGTCGCAAATTTTAATTTCGCCTGGGATTGCCTTTTCTATAGTAAATTTTGCAAAAAATAATTTTTTGCTGTCGCAAATTTTAATTTCGCCAGGGATTGCCTTGTCTATAGTAAATTTTTCAAAAAATAATTTTTTACTCTCGCAAATTTTAAATACGCCAGGGATTGCCTTTTCTATAGTAAATTTTTCAAAAATAATTTTTTAATGTCGCAAATTTTAATTACGCCAGGGATTGCCTTTTCTATAGTAAATTATTCAAAAAATAATTTTTTACTGTCGCAAATTTTAATTGCGCCAGGGATTGCCTTTCTATAGTAAATTTTTCAAAAAATAATTTTCTACTGTCGCAAATTTTAATTACGCCAGGGATTGCTTTTTCTACAGTAAATTTTTCAAAAAATAATTTTTTACTGTCGCAAATTTTAATTGCGCCAGGGATTGCCTTTTCTATAGTAAATTTTGCAAAAAATAATTTTCTACTGTCGCAAATTTTAATTGCGCCAGGGATTGCCTTTTCTATAGTAAATTTTTCAAAAAATAATTTTTTACTGTCGCAAATTTTAACTACGCCAGGGATTGCCTTTTCTATAGTAAATTATTCAAAAAATAAATTTTTACTGTCGCAAATTTTAAATACGCCACGGATTGCCTTTTCTATAGTAAATTATTCAAAAAATAATTTTTTACTGTCGCAAATTTTAATTTCGCCTGGGATTGCCTTTTCTATAGTAAATTTTGTAAAAAATAATTTTTTGCTGTCGCAAATTTTAACTACGCCAGGGATTGCCTTTTCTATAGTAAATTATTCAAAAAATAAGTTTTTACTGTCGCAAATTTTAAATACGCCAGGGATTGCCTTTTCTATAGTAAATTTTGCAAAAAATAATTTTTTACTTTCGCAAATTTTAAATACGCCAGGGATTGCCTTTTCTATAGTAAATTTTTCAAAAAATAATTTTTTACTGTCGCAAATTTTAAATACGCCAGCGATTGCCTTTTCTATAGTAAATTTTTCAAAATTTAATTTTACACTGTCGCAAATTTTAAATCCGCCAGGGATTGCCTTTTCTATAGTATATTATTCAAAAAATAATTTTTTACTGTCGCAAATTTTAATTGCGCCAATTGCCTTTTCTATAGTAAATTTGTCACAAATTAATTTTTTACTGTCGCAAATTTTAAATACGCCAGGGATTGCCTTTTCTATAGTAAATTATTCAAAAAATAATTTTTTACTCTAGCAAGTTTTAATTGCGCCAGGGATTGCCTTTTCTATAGTAAATTTTTCAAAAAATAATTTTTTACTGTCGCAAATTTTAAATCCGCCAGGGATTGCCTTTTCTATAGTAAATTTTTCAAAAAATAATTTTCTACTGTCGCAAATTTTAATTGCGCCAGGGATTGCCTTTTCTACATTAAATTTTTCAAAATTTAATTTTATACTGTCGCAAATTTTAATTACGCCAGGGATTGCCAATTCTACAGTAAATTATTCAAAAAATTATTTTTTACTGTCGCAAATTTTAATTACGCCAGGGATTGCCTTTTCTACAGTAAATTTTTCAAAAAATAATTTTTTACAGTCGCAAATTTTAAATACGCCAGGATTGCCTTTTCTATAGTAAATTTTTCAAAAAATAATTTTCTACTGTCGCAAATTTTAATTGCGCCAGGGATTGCCTATTCTACAGTAAATTATTCATAAAATAATTTTTTACTGTCGCAAATTTTAAATACGCCAAGGATTGCCTTTTCTATAGTAAATTTTTCAAAATTTAATTTTATACTGTCGCAAATTTTAAATCCGCAAGGGATTGCCTTTTCTATAGTAAATTTTGCAAAATTTAGTTTTATATTGTCGCAATTAATTCTCTTTCTATAGTAAATTTTCAAAAATAATTTTACTGTCGCAAATTTATTCGCCAGGATTGCTTTCTATAGTAAATTTTCAAAAATAATTTTATACTGTCGCAAAAATTTTCAATTACGCCAGGGATTGCCTTTTCTATAGTAAATTTTTCAAAAATTAATTTTTACTGTCGCAAATTTTAATTTCGCCTGGGATTGCCTTTCTATAGTAAATTTTGCAAAAAATAATTTTTTGCTGTCGCAAATTTTAATTTCGCCAGGGATTGCCTTTTCTATAGTAAATTTTGCAAAAAATAATTTTTTGCTGTCGCAAATTTTTACTACGCCAGGGATTGCCTTTTCTATAGTAAATTATTCAAAAAATAATTTTTTACTGTCGCAAATTTTAAATACGCCCGGGATTGCCTTTTCTATAGTAAATTATTCAAAAAATAATTTTTTACTGTCGCAAATTTTAATTTCGCCTGGATTGCCTTTTCTATAGTAAATTTTGCAAAAAATAATTTTTTGCTGTCGCAAATTTTAATTTCGCCAGGGATTGCCTTGTCTATAGTAAATTTTTCAAAAAATAATTTTTTACTCTCGCAAATTTTAAATACGCCAGGGATTGCCTTTTCTATAGTAAATTTTTCAAAAAATAATTTTTAATGTCGCAAATTTTAGTTACGCCAGGGATTGCCTTTTCTATAGTAAATTATTCAAAAAATAATTTTTTACTGTCGCAAATTTTAATTGCGCCAGGGATTGCCTTTCTATAGTAAATTTTTCAAAAATAATTTTCTACTGTCGCAAATTTTAATTGCGCCAGGGATTGCTTTTTCTACAGTAAATTTTTCAAAAAATAATTTTTTACTGTCGCAAATTTTAATTGCGCCAGGGATTGCCTTTTCTATAGTAAATTTTGCAAAAAATAATTTTCTACTGTCGCAAATTTTAATTGCGCCAGGGATTGCCTTTTCTATAGTAAATTTTTCAAAAAAAAAATTTTTACTGTCGCAAATTTTAACTACGCCAGGGATTGCCTTTTCTATAGTAAATTTTTCAAAAAATAATTTTTTACTGTCGCAAATTTTAATTGCGCAAAGGATTGCCTTTTCTACAGTAAATTTTTCAAAAAATAATTTTTTACTGTCGCAAATTTTAATTGCTCCAGGGATTGCCTTTTCTACAGTAAATTATTCAAAAAATTATTTTTTACTGTCGCAAATTTTAAATACGCAAGGGATTGCCTTTTCTATAGTAAATTTTGCAAAAAATAATTTTTTACTTTCGCAAATTTTAAATACGCCAGGGATTGCCTTTTCTATAGTAAATTTTTCAAAAAATAATTTTATACTGTCGCAAATTTTAATTTCGCCTGGGATTGCCTTTTCTATAGTAAATTTGTCACAAATTAATTTTTTACTGTCGCAAATTTTAAATACGCCAGGGATTGCCT
>CAWVNZ010002281.1:0-50724 GCA_963930735.1 Dioctria linearis | reverse complement strand
AAAAAATAATTTTCTACTGTCGCAAATTTTAAGGTGCGCCAGGCATTGCCTTTTCTATAGTAAATTATTTAAAAAATAATTTTATACTGTCGCAAATTTTAATTACGCCAGGGATTGCCTTTTCTATAGTAAATTATTCAAAAAATAATTTTCTACTGTCGCAAATTTTAATTGCGCCAGGGATTGCCTTTCCTACAGTAAATTTTTCAAAAAAAAAATTTTTACTGTCGCAAATTGTAATTGCGCCAGGGATTGCCTTTCTATAGCAAATTATTCAAAAAATAATTTTCTACTGTCGCAAATTTTAAGAGCGCCAGGGACTGCCTTTTCTATAGTAAATTATTCAAAAAATAATTTTTTATTGTCGCAAATTTTAATTACGCCAGGGATTGCCTTTTCTAAAGTAAATTATTCAAAAAATAATTTTTTACTGTCGCAAATTTTAATTACGCCAGGGATTGCCTTTTCTATAGTAAATTATTCAAAAAATAATTTTCTACTGTCGCAAATTTTAATTACGCCAGGGATTGCCTTTTCTATAGTAAATTATTCAAAACATTAATTTTATACTGTCGCAAATTTTAATTACGCCAGGGATTGCCTTTTCTATAGTAAATTTTGCAAAAAATAATTTTTTACTGTCGCAAATTTTAATTACGCCAAGGATTTCCTTTTCTATAGTAAATTATTCAAAAAATAATTTTATACTGTCGCAAATTTTAATTACGACAGGGATTGCCTTTTCTATAGTAAATTATTCAAAAAATAATTTTATACTGTCGCAAATTTTAAATACGCCAGGGATTGCGTTTTCTATAGTAAATTATTCAAAAAATAATTTTCTACTGTCGCAAATTTTAATTACGCCAGGGATTGCCTTTTCTATAGTAAATTATTCAAAAAATAATTTTCTACTGTCGCAAATTTTAAGTGCGCCAGGGATTGCCTTTTCTATAGTAAATTATTCAAAAAATAATTTTCTACTGTCGCAAATTTTAATTACGCCAGGGATTGCCTTTTCTATAGTAAATTATTCAAAAAAATAATTTTATACTGGCGCAAATTTTAATTACGCCAGGGATTGCCTTTTCTATAGTAAATTATTCAAAAAATAATTTTATACTGTCGCAAATTTTAATTACGCCAGGGATTGCCTTTTCTATAGTAAATTTTGCAAACAATAATTTTTTACTGTCGCAAATTTTAATTACGCAGGGATTGCCTTTTCTATAGTAAATTATTCAAAAAAATAATTTTATACTGTCGCAAATTTTAATTACGCCAGGATTGCCTTTTCTATAGTAAATTTTGCAAAAAATAATTTCTTACTGTCGCAAATTTTAGTTACGCCAGGGATTGCCTTTTCTATAGTAAATTTTTCAAAAATAAATTTCTACTGTCGCAAATTTTAAGTGCGCCAGGGATTGCCTTTTCTATAGTAAATTATTCAAAAAATAATTTTATACTGTCGCAAATTTTAATTACGCCAGGGATTGCCTTTTCTATAGTAAATTATTCAAAAAATAATTTTCTACTGTCGCAAATTTTAATTGCGCCAGGGATTGCCTTTTCTACAGTAAATTTTTCAAAAAAAAATTTTTTACTGTCGCAAATTGTAATTGCGCCAGGGATTGCCTTTTCTATAGTAAATTATTCAAAAAATAATTTTCTACTGTCGCAAATTTTAATTACGCAGGGATTGCCTTTTCTATAGTAAATTTTGCAAAAAATAATTTTCTACTGTCGCAAATTTTAATTACGCCAGGGATTGCGTTTTCTATAGTAAATTATTCAAAAAATAATTTTATACTGTCGCAAATTTTAATTACGCCAGGGATTGCCTTTTCTATAGTAAATTATTCAAAAAAATAATTTTCTACTGTCGCAAATTTTAAGTGCGCCAGGGATTGCCTTTTCCATAGTAAATTATTCAAAAAATAATTTTTTACTGTCGCAAATTTTAATTGCGCCAGGGATTGCCTTTTCTATAGTAAATTATTCAAAAAATAATTTTCTACTGTCGCAAATTTTAAGTGCGCCAGGGATTGCCTTTTCTATAGTAAATTATTCAAAAAATAATTTTCTACTGTCGCAAATTTTAAGTGCGCCAGGTATTGCCTTTTCCATAGTAAATTATTCAAAAAATAATTTTATACTGTCGCAAATTTTAATTGCGCCAGGTATTGCCTTTTCTATAGTAAATTATTCAAAAAATAATTTTTTACTATCGCAAGTTTTAATTGCGCCAGGTATAGTAAATTATTCAAAAAATAATTTTTTTCTGTCGCAAATTTTAAGTGCGCCATGGTATTGCCTTTTCTATAGTAAATTATTCAAAAAATAATTTTTTACTGTCGCAAATTTTAAGTGCGCCAGGGATTGCCTTTCTATAGTAAATTATTCAAAAAATAATTTTATACTGTCGCAAATTTTAATTACGCCAGGGATTTGCCTTTTCTATAGTAAATTATTCAAAAAATAATTTTCAACTGTCGCAAATTTTAATTACGCCAGGGATTGCCTTTTCTATAGTAAATTATTCAAAAAATAATTTTCCACTGTCGCAAATTTTAATTGCGCCAGGGATTGCCTTTTCTATAGTAAATTATTCAAAAAATAATTTTCTACTGTCGCAAATTTTAAGTGCGCCAGGGATTGCCTTTTCCATAGTAAATTATTCAAAAAATAATTTTATACTGTCGCAAATTTTAATTGCGCCAGGGATTGCCTTTTCTATAGTAAATTATTCAAAAAATAATTTTTTACTATCGCAAGTTTTAATTGCGCCAGGTATAGTAAATTATTCAAAAAATAATTTTTTTCTGTCGCAAATTTTAAGTGCGCCAGGGATTGCCTTTTCTATAGTAAATTATTCAAAAAATAATTTTTTACTGTCGCAAATTTTAAGTGCGCCAGGGATTGCCTTTTCTATAGTAAATTATTCAAAAAAATAAATTTTATACTGTCGCAAATTTTAATTACGCCAGGGATTGCCTTTTCTATAGTAAATTTTGCAAAAAATAATTTTTTACTGTCGCATATTTTAATTACGCCAAGGATTTCCTTTTCTATAGTAAATTATTCAAAAAATAATTTTATACTGTCGCAAATTTTAATTACGACAGGGATTGCCTTTTCTATAGTAAATTATTCAAAAATAATTTTTATACTGTCGCAAATTTTAAATACGCCAGGGATTGCCTTTTCTATAGTAAATTATTCAAAAAATAATTTTCTACTGTCGCAAATTTTAATTACGCCAGGGATTGCCTTTTCTATAGTAAATTATTCAAAAAATAATTTTCTACTGTCGCAAATTTTAAGTGCGCCAGGGATTGCCTTTTCTATAGTAAATTATTCAAAAAATAATTTCTACTGTCGCAAATTTTAATTACGCCAGGGATTGCCTTTTCTATAGTAAATTATTCAAAAAATAATTTTATACTGTCGCAAATTTAATTACGCCAGGGATTGCCTTTTCTATAGTAAATTTTGCAAACAATAATTTTTTACTGTCGCAAATTTTAATTACGCCAGGGATTGCCTTTTCTATAGTAAATTATTCAAAAAATAATTTTATACTGTCGCAAATTTTAATTACGCCAGGGATTGCCTTTTCTATAGTAAATTTTGCAAAAATAATTTCTTACTGTCGCAAATTTTAGTTACGCCTAGGGATTGCCTTTTCTATAGTAAATTTTTCAAAAAATAATTTTCTACTGTCGCAAATTTTAAGTGCGCCAGGATTGCCTTTCTATAGTAAATTATTCAAAAAATAATTTTATACTGTCGCAAATTTTAATTACGCCAGGGATTGCCTTTTCTATAGTAAATTATTCAAAAAATAATTTTCAACTGTCGCAAATTTTAATTACGCCAGGGATTGCCTTTTCTATAGTAAATTATTCAAAAAAATAATTTTCCACTGTCGCAAATTTTAATTGCGCCAGGGATTGCCTTTTCTATAGTAAATTATTCAAAAAATAATTTTCTACTGTCGCAAATTTTAAGTGCGCCAGGTATTGCCTTTTCCATAGTAAATTATTCAAAAAAATAATTTTATACTGTCGCAAATTTTAATTAGCGCCAGGGATTGCCTTTTCTATAGTAAATTATTCAAAAAATAATTTTTTACTATCGCAAGTTTTAATTGCGCCAGGTATAGTAAATTATTCAAAAAATAATTTTTTTCTGTCGCAAATTTTAAGTGCGCCAGGGATTGCCTTTTCTATAGTAAATTATTCAAAAAATAATTTTTTACTGTCGCAAATTTTAAGTGCGCCAGGGATTGCCTTTCTATAGTAAATTATTCAAAAAATAATTTTATACTGTCGCAAATTTTAATTACGCCAGGGATTGCCTTTTCTATAGTAAATTATTCAAAAAATAATTTTCAACTGTCGCAAATTTTAATTACGCCAGGGATTGCCTTTTCTATAGTAAATTAATCAAAAAATAATTTTCTACTGTCGCAAATTTTAATTGCGCCAGGGATTGCCTTTTCTATAGTAAATTATTCAAAAAATCATTTTCTACTGTCGCAAATTTTAAGTGCGCCAGGGATTGCCTTTTCTATAGTAAATTATTCAAAAAATAATTTTCTACTGTCGCAAATTTTAATTACGCCAGGGATTGCCTTTTCTATAGTAAATTATTCAAAAAATTATTTTCTACTGTCGCAAATTTTAAGTGCGCCAGGGATTGCCTTTTCTATAGTAAATTATTCAAAAAATAATTTTCTACTGTCGCAAATTTTAATTACGCCAGGGATTGCCTTTTCTATAGTAAATTATTCAAAAAAATAATTTTATACTGTCGCAAATTTTAATAACGCCAGGGATTGCCTTTTCTATAGTAAATTTTTGCAAACAATAATTTTTTACTGTCGCAAATTTTAATTACGCCAGGGATTGCCTTTTCTATAGTAAATTATTCAAAAAATAATTTTATACTGTCGCAAATTTTAATTACGCCAGGGATTGCCTTTTCTATAGTAAATTTTGCAAAAAATAATTTCTTACTGTCGCAAATTTTAGTTACGCCAGGGATTGCCTTTTCTATAGTAAATTTTTCAAAAAATAATTTTCTACTGTCGCAAATTTTAAGTGCGCCAGGGTTTGCCTTTCTATAGTAAATTATTCAAAGAAATAATTTTATACTGTCGCAAATTTTAATTACGCCAGGGATTGCCTTTTCTATAGTAAATTATTCAAAAAATAATTTTCAACTGTCGCAAATTTTAATTACGCCAGGGATTGCCTTTTCTATAGTAAATTATTCAAAAAAATAATTTTCCACTGTCGCAAATTTTAATTGCGCCAGGGATTGCCTTTTCTATAGTAAATTATTCAAAAAATAATTTTCTACTGTCGCAAATTTTAAGTGCGCCAGGGATTGCCTTTTCCATAGTTAATTATTCAAAAAATAATTTTATACTGTCGCAAATTTTAATTGCGCCAGGGATTGCCTTTTTCTATAGTAAATTATTCAAAAAATAATTTTTTACTATCGCAAGTTTTAATTGCGCCAGGTATAGTAAATTATTCAAAAAATAATTTTTTTCTGTCGCAAATTTTAAGTGCGCCAGGGATTGCCTTTTCTATAGTAAATTATTCAAAAAATAATTTTTTACTGTCGCAAATTTTAATTGCGCCAGGGATTGCCTTTTCTATAGTAAATTATTCAAAAATCATTTTCTACTGTCGCAAATTTTAAGTGCGCCAGGGATTGCCTTTTCTATAGTAAATTATTCAAAAAATAATTTTATACTGTCGCAAATTTTAATTACGCCAGGGATTGCCTTTTCTATAGTAAATTATTCAAAAAATAATTTTCTATTGTCGCAAATTTTAATTGCGCCAGGGATTGCCTTTTCTATAGTAAATTATTCAAAAAATAATTTTCTACTGTCGCAAATTTTAAGTGCGCCAGGATTGCCTTTTCTATAGTAAAATTATTCAAAAAATCATTTTCTACTGTCGCAAATTTTAAGTGCGCCAGGGATTGCCTTTTCTATAGTAAATTATTCAAAAAATAATTTTCTACTGTCGCAAATTTTAAATACGCCATGGATTGCCTTTTCTATAGTAAATTATTCAAAAAATAATTTTCAACTGTCGGGAAATTTTAATTACGCCAGGGATTGCCTTTTCTATAGTAAATTATTCAAAAAAATAATTTTTTACTGTCGCAAATTTTAAGTGCGCCAGGGATTGCCTTTTCTATAGTAAATTTTGCAAAAAATAATTTTTTACTGTCACAAATTTTAATTGCGCCAGGGATTGCCTCTTCTATAGTAAATTATTCAAAAAATAATTTTCAACTGTCGCAAATTTTAATTAGGCCAGGGATTGCCTTTTCTATAGTAAATTATTCAAAAAATAATTTTCAACTGTCGCAAATTTTAAATACGCCAGGGATTGCCTTTTCTATAGTAAATTATTCAAAAAATAATTTTATACTGTCGCAAATTTTAATAACGCCAGGGATTGCCTTTTCTATAGTAAATTTTGCAAACAATTAATTTTTTACTGTCGCAAATTTTAATTACGCCAGGGATTGCCTTTTCTATAGTAAATTATTCAAAAAATAATTTTATACTGTCGCAAATTTTAATTACGCCAGGGATTGCCTTTTCTATAGTAAATTTTGCAAAAAATAATTTCTTACTGTCGCAAATTTTAGTTACGCCAGGGATTGCCTTTTCTATAGTAAATTTTTCAAAAAATAATTTTCTACTGTCGCAAATTTTAAGTGCGCCAGGGTTTGCCTTTCTATAGTAAATTATTCAAAGAATAATTTTATACTGTCGCAAATTTTAATTACGCCAGGGATTGCCTTTTCTATAGTAAATTATTCAAAAAATAATTTTCAACTGTCGCAAATTTTAATTACGCCAGGGATTGCCTTTTCTATAGTAAATTATTCAAAAAATAATTTTCCACTGTCGCAAATTTTAATTGCGCCAGGGATTGCCTTTTCTATAGTAAATTATTCAAAAAAATAATTTTCTACTGTCGCAAATTTTAAGTGCGCCAGGGATTGCCTTTTCCATAGTAAATTATTCAAAAAATAATTTTATACTGTCGCAAATTTTAATTGCGCCAGGGATTGCCTTTTCTATAGTAAATTATTCAAAAAATAATTTTTTACTATCGCAAGTTTTAATTGCGCCAGGTATAGTAAATTATTCAAAAAATAATTTTTTTCTGTCGCAAATTTTAAGTGCGCCAGGATTGCCTTTCTATAGTAAATTATTCAAAAAAATAATTTTTTACTGTCGCAAATTTTAATTGCGCCAGGGATTGCCTTTTCTATAGTAAATTATTCAAAAAATCATTTTCTACTGTCGCAAATTTTAAGTGCGCCAGGGATTGCCCTTTTCTATAGTAAATTATTCAAAAAATAATTTTATACTGTCGCAAATTTAATTACGCCAGGGATTGCCTTTTCTATAGTAAATTATTCAAAAAATAATTTTCTATTGTCGCAAATTTTAATTGCGCCAGGGATTGCCTTTTCTATAGTAAATTATTCAAAAAATAATTTTCTACTGTCGCAAATTTTAAGTGCGCCAGGGATTGCCTTTTCTATAGTAAATTATTCAAAAAATCATTTTCTACTGTCGTAAATTTTAAGTGCGCCAGGGATTGCCTTTTCTATAGTAAATTATTCAAAAAATAATTTTCCTACTGTCGCAAATTTTAAATACGCCATGGATTGCCTTTTCTATAGTAAATTATTCAAAAATAATTTTCAACTGTCGGAAATTTTAATTACGCCAGGGATTGCCTTTTCTATAGTAAATTATTCAAAAAATAATTTTTTACTGTCGCAAATTTTAAGTGCGCCAGGGATTGCCTTTTCTATAGTAAATTTTGCAAAAAATAATTTTTTACTGTCACAAATTTTAATTGCGCCAAGGGATTGCCTCTTCTATAGTAAATTATTCAAAAAATAATTTTCAACTGTCGCAAATTGTAATTGCGCCAGGGATTGTCTTTTCTATGGTAAATTATTCACAAAAATAATTTTTTACTGTCGCAAGTTTTAAGTGCGCCAGGGATTGCCTTTTCTATAGTAAATTTTTCAAAAAATAATTTTATACTGTCGCAAATTTTAAATACGCCAGGGATTGCCTTTTCTATAGTAAATTATTCAAAAAATAATTTTATACTGTCGCAAATTTTAATTACGCCAGGGATTGGCTTTTCTATAGTAAATTATTCAAAAATAATTTTTTACTGTCGCAAATTTTAATTACGCCAGGGATTGCCTTTGCTATAGTAAATTATTCAAAAAATAATTTTCTACTGTCGCAAATTTTAATTGCGCCAGGGATTGCCTTTTCTATAGTAAATAATTCAAAAAATATTTTTTTACTGTCGAAAATTTAAGTGAGCCAGGATTGCCTTTTCTATAGTAAAATTATTCAAAAAATAATTTTTATACTGTCGCAAATTTTAATTGCGCCAGGGATTGCCTTTTCTATAGTAAATTATTCAAAAAATAATTTTTTACTGTCGCAAATTTTAAGTGCGCCAGGGATTGCCTTTTCTATAGTAAATTTTGCAAAAAATAATTTTTTACTGTCACAAATTTTAATTGCGCCAGGGATTGCCTCTTCTATAGTAAATTATTCAAAAAATAATTTTCAACTGTCGCAAATTGTAATTGCGCCAGGGATTGTCTTTTCTATGGTAAATTATTCAAAAAATAATTTTTTACTGTCGCAAGTTTTAAGTGCGCCAGGGATTGCCTTTTCTATAGTAAATTTTTCAAAAAAATAATTTTATACTGTCGCAAATTTTAAATACGCCAGGGATTGCCTTTTCTATAGTAAATTATTCAAAAAATAAATTTTATACTGTCGCAAATTTTAATTACGCCAGGGATTGGCTTTTCTATAGTAAATTATTCAAAAAATAATTTTTTACTGTCGCAAATTTTAATTACGCCAGGGATTGCCTTTGCTATAGTAAATTATTCAAAAAATAATTTTCTACTGTCGCAAATTTTAATTGCGCCAGGGATTGCCTTTTCTATAGTAAATTAATTCAAAAATATTTTTTTACTGTCGAAAATTTTAAGTGAGCCAGGGATTGCCTTTTCTATAGGAAATTATTCAAAAAATAATTTTATACTGTCGCAAATTTTAATTGCGCCAGGGATTGCCTTTTCTATAGTAAATTATTCAAAAAAATAATTTTCAAACTGTCGCAAATTTTAACTACGCCAGGGATTGCCTTTTCTCTAGTAAATTATTCAAAAAATAATTTTTTACTGTCGCAAATTTTAAGTGCGCCAGGGATTGCCTTTTCTATAGTAAATTTTTCAAAAAATAATTTTTTACTGTCGCAAATTTTAACTGCGCCAGGGATTGCCTTTTCTATAGTAAATTATTCAAAAAATAATTTTTTACTGTCGCAAATTTTAAGTGCGCCAGGGATTGCCTTTTCTATAGTAAATTATTCAAAAAATAATTTTTTACTGTCGCAAATTTTAATTACGCCAGGATTGCATTTCTATAGTAAATTATTCAAAAAATAATTTTCTACTGTCGCAAATTTTAATTGCGCCAGGGATTGCCTTTTCTATAGTAGTAAATTATTCAAAAAATAATTTTCTACTGTCGCAAATTTTAATTACGCCAGGGATTGCCTTTTCTATAGTAAATTATTCAAAAAATAATTTTCAACTGTCGGAAATTTTAATTACGCCAGGGATTGCCTTTTCTATAGTAAATTATTCAAAAAATAATTTTTTACTGTCGCAAATTTTAAGTGCGCCAGGGATTGCCTTTTCTATAGTAAATTTTGCAAAAAATAATTTTTTACTGTCACAAATTTTAATTGCGCCAGGGATTGCCTCTTCTATAGTAAATTATTCAAAAAATAATTTTCAACTGTCGCAAATTGTAATTGCGCCAGGGATTGTCTTTTCTATGGTAAATTATTCAAAAAATAATTTTTTACTGTCGCAAGTTTTAAGTGCGCCAGGGATTGCCTTTTCTATAGTAAATTTTTCAAAAAATAATTTTATACTGTCGCAAATTTTAAATACGCCAGGGATTGCCTTTTCTATAGTAAATTATTCAAAAAATAATTTTATACTGTCGCAAATTTTAATTACGCCAGGGATTGGCTTTTCTATAGTAAATTATTCAAAAAATAATTTTTTACTGTCGCAAATTTTAATTACGCCAGGGATTGCCTTTGCTATAGTAAATTATTCAAAAAATAATTTTCTACTGTCGCAAATTTTAATTGCGCCAGGGATTGCCTTTTCTATAGTAAATAATTCAAAAAATATTTTTTTACTGTCGAAAATTTTAAGTGAGCCAGGGATTGCCTTTTCTATAGTAAATTATTCAAAAAATAATTTTATACTGTCGCAAATTTTAATTGCGCCAGGGATTGCCTTTTCTATAGTAAATTATTCAAAAAATAATTTTTTACTGTCGCAAATTTTAAGTGCGCCAGGGATTGCCTTTTCTATAGTAAATTTTGCAAAAAATAATTTTTTACTGTCACAAATTTTAATTGCGCCAGGGATTGCCTCTTCTATAGTAAATTATTCAAAAAATAATTTTCAACTGTCGCAAATTGTAATTGCGCCAGGGATTGTCTTTTCTATGGTAAATTATTCAAAAAATAATTTTTTACTGTCGCAAGTTTTAAGTGCGCCAGGGATTGCCTTTTCTATAGTAAATTTTTCAAAAAATAATTTTATACTGTCGCAAATTTTAAATACGCCAGGGATTGCCTTTTCTATAGTAAATTATTCAAAAAATAATTTTATACTGTCGCAAATTTTAATTACGCCAGGGATTGGCTTTTCTATAGTAAATTATTCAAAAAATAATTTTTTACTGTCGCAAATTTTAATTACGCCAGGGATTGCCTTTGCTATAGTAAATTATTCAAAAAATAATTTTCTACTGTCGCAAATTTTAATTGCGCCAGGGATTGCCTTTTCTATAGTAAATAATTCAAAAAATATTTTTTTACTGTCGAAAATTTTAAGTGAGCCAGGGATTGCCTTTTCTATAGTAAATTATTCAAAAAATAATTTTATACTGTCGCAAATTTTAATTGCGCCAGGGATTGCCTTTTCTATAGTAAATTATTCAAAAAATAATTTTCAACTGTCGCAAATTTTAACTACGCCAGGGATTGCCTTTTCTCTAGTAAATTATTCAAAAAATAATTTTTTACTGTCGCAAATTTTAAGTGCGCCAGGGATTGCCTTTTCTATAGTAAATTTTTCAAAAAATAATTTTTTACTGTCGCAAATTTTAACTGCGCCAGGGATTGCCTTTTCTATAGTAAATTTTTCAAAAAATAATTTTATACTGTCGCAAATTTTAAATACGCCAGGGATTGCCTTTTCTATAGTAAATTATTCAAAAAATAATTTTATACTGTCGCAAATTTTAATTACGCCAGGGATTGGCTTTTCTATAGTAAATTATTCAAAAAATAATTTTTTACTGTCGCAAATTTTAATTACGCCAGGGATTGCCTTTGCTATAGTAAATTATTCAAAAAATAATTTTCTACTGTCGCAAATTTTAATTGCGCCAGGGATTGCCTTTTCTATAGTAAATAATTCAAAAAATATTTTTTTACTGTCGAAAATTTTAAGTGAGCCAGGGATTGCCTTTTCTATAGTAAATTATTCAAAAAATAATTTTATACTGTCGCAAATTTTAATTGCGCCAGGGATTGCCTTTTCTATAGTAAATTATTCAAAAAATAATTTTCAACTGTCGCAAATTTTAACTACGCCAGGGATTGCCTTTTCTCTAGTAAATTATTCAAAAAATAATTTTTTACTGTCGCAAATTTTAAGTGCGCCAGGGATTGCCTTTTCTATAGTAAATTTTTCAAAAAATAATTTTTTACTGTCGCAAATTTTAACTGCGCCAGGGATTGCCTTTTCTATAGTAAATTATTCAAAAAATAATTTTTTACTGTCGCAAATTTTAAGTGCGCCAGGGATTGCCTTTTCTATAGTAAATTATTCAAAAAATAATTTTTTACTGTCGCAAATTTTAATTACGCCAGGGATTGCATTTCTATAGTAAATTATTCAAAAAATAATTTTCTACTGTCGCAAATTTTAATTGCGCCAGGGATTGCCTTTTATATAGTAAATTATTCAAAAAATAATTTTCTACTGTCGCAAATTTTAATTACGCCAGGGATTGCCTTTTCTATAGAAAATTATTCAAAAAATAATTTTTTACTGTCGCAAATTTTAAGTGCGCCAGGGATTGCCTTTTCTATAGTAAGTTTTGCAAAAAATAATTTTTTACTGTCGCAAATTTTAAGTGCGCCAGGGATTGCCTTTTCTATAGTAAATTATTAAAAAAATAATTTTTTACTGCCGCAAATTTTAATTGCGCCAGGGATTGCCTTTTCTATAGTAAATTATTCAAAAAATAATTTTCAACTGTCGCAAATTGTAATTGCGCCAGGGATTGCCTTTTCTATAGTAAATTATTCAAAAAATAATTTTTTACTGTCGCAAATTTTAAGTTCGCCAGGGATTGCCTTTTCTATAGTAAATTTTTCAAAAAATAATTTTATACTGTCGCAAATTTTAAATACGCCAGGGATTGCCTTTACTATAGTAAATTATTCAAAAAATAATTTTCTACTGTCGCAAATTTTAATTACGCCAGGGATTGCCTTTTCTATAGTAAATTATTCAAAAAATAATTTTCTACTGTCGCAAATTTTAAATATCCCAGGGATTGCCTTTTCTATAGTAAATTATTCAAAAAATAATTTTCAACTGTCGCAAATTTTAATTGCGCCAGGGATTGCCTTTTCTATAGTAAATTATTCAAAAAATAATTTTCAACTGTCACAAATTTTAAGTGCGCCAGGGATTGCCTTTTCTATAGTAAATTATTCAAAAAATAATTTTTTACTGTCGCAAATTTTAAATATCCCAGGGATTGCCTTTTCTATAGTAAATTATTCAAAAAATAATTTTTTTCTGTCGCAAATTTTAAGTGCGCCAGCGATTGCCTTTTCTATAGTAAATTATTCAAAAAATAATTTTTTACTGTCGCAAATTTTAAGTGCGCCAGGGATTGCCTTTCTATAGTAAATTATTCAAAAAATAATTTTATACTGTCGCAAATTTTAATTACGCCAGGGATTGCCTTTTCTATAGTAAATTAATTAAAAAAATAATTTTCAACTGTCGCAAATTTTAATTACGCCAGGGATTGCCTTTTCTATAGTAAATTATTCAAAAAATAATTTTCTACTGTCGCAAATTTTAATTGCGCCAGGGATTGCCTTTCTATAGTAAATTATTCAAAAAATAATTTTCTACTGTCGCAAATTTTAAGTGCGCCAGGGATTGCCTTTTCTATAGTAAATTATTCAAAAAATCATTTTATACTGTCGCAAATTTTAATTACGCCAGGGATTGCCTTTTCTATAGTAAATTATTCAAAAAATAATTTTCTACTGTCGCAAATTTTAATTGCGCCAGGGATTGCCTTTTCTATAGTAAATTATTCAAAAAATAATTTTCTACTGTCGCAAATTTTAAGTGCGCCAGGGATTGCCTTTTCTATAGTAAATGATTCAAAAAATAATTTTATACTGTCGCAAATTTTAATTACGCCAGGGATTTCCTTTTCTATAGTAAATTATTCAAAAAATAATTTTATAATGTCGCAAATTTTAATTGCGCCAGGGATTGCCTTTTCTATAGTAAATTATTCAAAAAATAATTTTCTACTGTCGCAAAATTTAATTACGCCAGGGATTGCTTTTCTATAGTAAATTATTCAAAAAATAATTTTTTACTGTCGCAAATTTTAAGTGCGCCAGGGATTGCCTTTTCTATAGTAAATTATTCAAAAAATAATTTTTTACTGTCGCAAATTTTAATTACGCCAGGGATTGCCTTTTCTATAGTAAATTATTCAAAAAATAATTTTCTACTGTCGCAAATTTTAAATATCCCAGGGATTGCTTTTTCTATAGTAAATTATTCAAAAAATAATTTTCTACTGTCGCAAATTTTAACTACGCCAGGAATTGCCTTTTCTATAGTAAATTATTCAAAAAATAATTTTTTACTGTCGCAAATTTTAAGTGCGCCAGGGATTGCCTTTTCTATAGTAAATTTTGCAAAAAATAATTTTTTACTGTCGCAAATTTTAATTACGCCAGGGATTGCCTTTTCTATAGTAAATTATTCAAAAAATAATTTTTTACTATCTCAAGTTTTAATTGCGCCAGGGATTTCCTTTTCTACAGAAAATTATTCAAAAAATAATTTTCTACTGTCGCAAATTTTAAATACGCCAGGGATTGCATTTTCTATAGTAAATTATTCAAAAAATAATTTTCAACTGTCGGAAATTTTAATTACGCCAGGGATTGCCTTTTCTATAGTAAATTATTCAAAAAATAATTTTTTACTGTCGCAAATTTTAAGTGCGCCAGGGATTGCCTTTTCTATAGTAAATTTTGCAAAAAATAATTTTTTACTGTCGCAAATTTTAATTGCGCCAGGGATTGCCTCTTCTATAGTAAATTATTCAAAAAATAATTTTCAACTGTCGCAAATTGTAATTGCGCCAGGGATTGCCTTTTCTATGGTAAATTATTCAAAAAATAATTTTTTACTGTCGCAAATTTTAAGTGCGCCAGGGATTGCCTTTTCTACAGTAAATTTTTCAAAAAATAATTTTATACTGTCGCAAATTTTAAATACGCCAGGGATTGCCTTTTCTATAGTAAATTATTCAAAAAATAATTTTATACTGTCGCAAATTTTAATTACGCCAGGGATTTCCTTTTCTATAGTAAATTATTCAAAAAATAATTTTATAATGTCGCAAATTTTAATTGCGCCAGGGATTGCCTTTTCTATAGTAAATTATTCAAAAAATAATTTTTTACTGTCGCAAATTTTAAGTGCGCCAGGGATTGCCTTTTCTATAGTAAATTTTTCAAAAAATAATTTTTTACTGTCGCAAATTTTAACTGCGCCAGGGATTGCCTTTTCTATAGTAAATTATTCAAAAAATAATTTTTTACTGTCGCAAATTTTAAGTGCGCCAGGGATTGCCTTTTCTATAGTAAATTATTCAAAAAATAATTTTTTACTGTCGCAAATTTTAATTACGCCAGGGATTGCATTTCTATAGTAAATTATTCAAAAAATAATTTTTTACTGTCGCAAATTTTAAGTGCGCCAGGGATTGCCTTTTCTACAGTAAATTTTTCAAAAATAATTTTATACTGTCGCAAATTTTAAGTGCGCCAGGTATTGCCTTTTCTATAGTAAATGATTCAAAAAATAATTTTATACTGTCGCAAATTTTAATTACGCCAGGGATTTCCTTTTCTATAGTAAATTATTCAAAAAATAATTTTATAATGTCGCAAATTTTAATTGCGCCAGGGATTGCCTTTTCTATAGTAAATTATTCAAAAAATAATTTTCTACTGTCGCAAAATTTAATTACGCCAGGGATTGCTTTTCTATAGTAAATTATTCAAAAAATAATTTTTTACTGTCGCAAATTTTAAGTGCGCCAGGGATTGCCTTTTCTATAGTAAATTATTCAAAAAATAATTTTTTACTGTCGCAAATTTTAATTACGCCAGGGATTGCCTTTGCTATAGTAAATTATTCAAAAAATAATTTTCTACTGTCGCAAATTTTAATTGCGCCAGGGATTGCCTTTTCTATAGTAAATAATTCAAAAAATATTTTTTTACTGTCGAAAATTTTAAGTGAGCCAGGGATTGCCTTTTCTATAGTAAATTATTCAAAAAATAATTTTATACTGTCGCAAATTTTAATTGCGCCAGGGATTGCCTTTTCTATAGTAAATTATTCAAAAAATAATTTTCAACTGTCGCAAATTTTAACTACGCCAGGGATTGCCTTTTCTCTAGTAAATTATTCAAAAAATAATTTTTTACTGTCGCAAATTTTAAGTGCGCCAGGGATTGCCTTTTCTATAGTAAATTTTTCAAAAAATAATTTTTTACTGTCGCAAATTTTAACTGCGCCAGGGATTGCCTTTTCTATAGTAAATTATTCAAAAAATAATTTTTTACTGTCGCAAATTTTAAGTGCGCCAGGGATTGCCTTTTCTATAGTAAATTATTCAAAAAATAATTTTTTACTGTCGCAAATTTTAATTACGCCAGGGATTGCATTTCTATAGTAAATTATTCAAAAAATAATTTTCTACTGTCGCAAATTTTAATTGCGCCAGGGATTGCCTTTTCTATAGTAAATTATTCAAAAAATAATTTTCTACTGTCGCAAATTTTAATTACGCCAGGGATTGCCTTTTCTATAGAAAATTATTCAAAAAATAATTTTTTACTGTCGCAAATTTTAAGTGCGCCAGGGATTGCCTTTTCTATAGTAAGTTTTGCAAAAAATAATTTTTTACTGTCGCAAATTTTAAGTGCGCCAGGGATTGCCTTTTCTATAGTAAATTATTAAAAAAATAATTTTTTACTGTCGCAAATTTTAATTGCGCCAGGGATTGCCTTTTCTATAGTAAATTATTCAAAAAATAATTTTCAACTGTCGCAAATTGTAATTGCGCCAGGGATTGCCTATTCTATAGTAAATTATTCAAAAAATAATTTTTTACTGTCGCAAATTTTAAGTTCGCCAGGGATTGCCTTTTCTATAGTAAATTTTTCAAAAAATAATTTTATACTGTCGCAAATTTTAAATACGCCAGGGATTGCCTTTTCTATAGTAAATTATTCAAAAAATAATTTTCTACTGTCGCAAATTTTAATTACGCCAGGGATTGCCTTTTCTATAGTAAATTATTCAAAAAATAATTTTCTACTGTCGCAAATTTTAAATATCCCAGGGATTGCCTTTTCTATAGTAAATTATTCAAAAAATAATTTTCAACTGTCGCAAATTTTAATTGCGCCAGGGATTGCCTTTTCTATAGTAAATTATTCAAAAAATAATTTTCAACTGTCACAAATTTTAAGTGCGCCAGGGATTGCCTTTTCTATAGTAAATTATTCAAAAAATAATTTTTTACTGTCGCAAATTTTAAATATCCCAGGGATTGCCTTTTCTATAGTAAATTATTCAAAAAATAATTTTTTTCTGTCGCAAATTTTAAGTGCGCCAGCGATTGCCTTTTCTATAGTAAATTATTCAAAAAATAATTTTTTACTGTCGCAAATTTTAAGTGCGCCAGGGATTGCCTTTCTATAGTAAATTATTCAAAAAATAATTTTATACTGTCGCAAATTTTAATTACGCCAGGGATTGCCTTTTCTATAGTAAATTATTTAAAAAAATAATTTTCAACTGTCGCAAATTTTAATTACGCCAGGGATTGCCTTTTCTATAGTAAATTATTCAAAAAATAATTTTCTACTGTCGCAAATTTTAATTGCGCCAGGGATTGCCTTTTCTATAGTAAATTATTCAAAAAATAATTTTCTACTGTCGCAAATTTTAAGTGCGCCAGGGATTGCCTTTTCTATAGTAAATTATTCAAAAAATCATTTTATACTGTCGCAAATTTTAATTACGCCAGGGATTGCCTTTTCTATAGTAAATTATTCAAAAAATAATTTTCTACTGTCGCAAATTTTAATTGCGCCAGGGATTGCCTTTTCTATAGTAAATTATTCAAAAAATAATTTTCTACTGTCGCAAATTTTAAGTGCGCCAGGGATTGCCTTTTCTATAGTAAATGATTCAAAAAATAATTTTATACTGTCGCAAATTTTAATTACGCCAGGGATTTCCTTTTCTATAGTAAATTATTCAAAAAATAATTTTATAATGTCGCAAATTTTAATTGCGCCAGGGATTGCCTTTTCTATAGTAAATTATTCAAAAAATAATTTTCTACTGTCGCAAAATTTAATTACGCCAGGGATTGCTTTTCTATAGTAAATTATTCAAAAAATAATTTTTTACTGTCGCAAATTTTAAGTGCGCCAGGGATTGCCTTTTCTATAGTAAATTATTCAAAAAATAATTTTTTACTGTCGCAAATTTTAATTACGCCAGGGATTGCCTTTTCTATAGTAAATTATTCAAAAAATAATTTTCTACTGTCGCAAATTTTAAATATCCCAGGGATTGCTTTTTCTATAGTAAATTATTCAAAAAATAATTTTCTACTGTCGCAAATTTTAACTACGCCAGGAATTGCCTTTTCTATAGTAAATTATTCAAAAAATAATTTTTTACTGTCGCAAATTTTAAGTGCGCCAGGGATTGCCTTTTCTGTAGTAAATTTTGCAAAAAATAATTTTTTGCTGTCGCAAATTTTAATTACGCCAGGGATTGCCTTTTCTATAGTAAATTATTCAAAAAATAATTTTTTACTATCTCAAGTTTTAATTGCGCCAGGGATTTCCTTTTCTACAGTAAATTATTCAAAAAATAATTTTCTACTGTCGCAAATTTTAAATACGCCAGGGATTGCCTTTTCTATAGTAAATTATTCAAAAAATAATTTTCAACTGTCGGAAATTTTAATTACGCCAGGGATTGCCTTTTCTATAGTAAATTATTCAAAAAATAATTTTTTACTGTCGCAAATTTTAAGTGCGCCAGGGATTGCCTTTTCTATAGTAAATTTTGCAAAAAATAATTTTTTACTGTCGCAAATTTTAATTGCGCCAGGGATTGCCTCTTCTATAGTAAATTATTCAAAAAATAATTTTCAACTGTCGCAAATTGTAAACGCGCCAGGGATTGCCTATTCTATGGTAAATTATTCAAAAAATAATTTTTTACTGTCGCAAATTTTAAGTGCGCCAGGGATTGCCTTTTCTACAGTAAATTTTTCAAAAAATAATTTTATACTGTCGCAAATTTTAAATACGCCAGGGATTGCCTTTTCTATAGTAAATTATTCAAAAAATAATTTTATACTGTCGCAAATTTTAATTACGCCAGGGATTGCCTTTTCTATAGTAAATTATTCAAAAAATAATTTTCTACTGTCGCAAATTTTAAATATCCCAGGGATTGCTTTTTCTATAGTAAATTATTCAAAAAATAATTTTCTACTGTTGCAAATTTTAACTACGCCAGGAATTGCCTTTTCTATAGTAAATTATTCAAAAAATAATTTTTTACTGTCGCAAATTTTAAGTGCGCCAGGGATTGCCTTTTCTATAGTAAATTTTGCAAAAAATAATTTTTTACTGTCGCAAATTTTAATTGCGCCAGGGATTGCCTCTTCTATAGTAAATTATTCAAAAAATAATTTTCAACTGTCGCAAATTGTAATTGCGCCAGGGATTGCCTTTTCTATGGTAAATTATTCAAAAAATAATTTTTTACTGTCGCAAATTTTAAGTGCGCCAGGGATTGCCTTTTCTACAGTAAATTTTTCAAAAAATAATTTTATACTGTCGCAAATTTTAAATACGCCAGGGATTGCCTTTTCTATAGTAAATTATTCAAAAAATAATTTTATACTGTCGCAAATTTTAATTACGCCAGGGATTGGCTTTTCTATAGTAAATTATTCAAAAAATAATTTTTTACTGTCGCAAATTTTAATTACGCCAAGGATTGCCTTTTCTATAGTAAATTATTCAAAAAATAATTTTCAACTGTCGCAAATTTTAATTACGCCAGGGATTGCCTTTTCTATAGTAAATTATTCAAAAAATAATTTTCAACTGTCGCAAATTTTAATTACGCCAGGGATTGCCTTTTCTATAGTAAATTATTCAAAAAATTGTTTTTTACTATCGCAAGTTTTAATTGCGCCAGGGATTGCCTTTTCTACAGTAAATTATTCAAAAAATAATTTTCTACTGTCGCAAATTTTAATTACGCCAGGGATTGCCTTTTATATAGTAAATTATTCAAAAAATAATTTTATACTGTCGCAAATTTTAATTACGCCAGGGATTGCCTTTTCTATAGTAAATTATTCAAAAAATAATTTTTTACTGTCGCAAATTTTAATTGCGCCAGGGATTGCCTTTTTTATAGTAAATTATTCAAAAAATAATTTTCAACTGTCGCAAATTTTAATTACGCCAGGGATTGCCTTTTCTATAGTAAATTATTCAAAAAATAATTTTTTACTATCGCAAGTTTTAATTGCGCCAGGGATTGCCTTTTCTACAGTAAATTATTCAAAAAATAATTTTCTACTGTCGCAAATTTTAATTACGCCAGGGATTGCCTTTTATATAGTAAATTTTTCAAAAATTAATTTTATATTGTCGCAAATTTTAAATACGCCAAGGATAGCCTTTTCTATAGTAAATTATTCAAAAAATAATTTTCTACTGTCGCAAATTTTAATTACGCCAGGGATTGCCTTTTCTATAGTAGATTATTCAAAAAATAATTTTATACTGTCGCAAATTTTAATTGCGCCAGGGATTGCCTTTTCTATAGTAAATTATTCAAAAAATTATTTTCTACTGTCGCAAATTTTAATTGCGCCAGGGATTGCCTCTTCTATAGTAAATTTTTCAAAAAATAATTTTTTACTATCGCAAATTTTAATTACGCCAGGGATTGCCTTTTCTATAGTAAATTTTTCAAAAAATAATTTTTTACTGTCGCAAATTTTAATTGCGCCAGGGATTGCCTTTTCTATAGTAAATTATTCAAAAAATAATTTTATACTGTCGCAACTTTTAATTGCGCCAGGGATTGCCGTTTCTATAGTAAATTATTCAAAAAATAATTTTCTACTGTCGCAAATTTTAATTACGCCAGGGAATGCCTTTTCTATAGTAAATTATTCAAAAAATAATTTTCTACTGTCGCAAATTTTAATTACGCCAGACATTGCCTTTTCTATAGTAAATTATTCAAAAAATAATTTTTTACTGTCGCAAATTTTAAGTGCGCCAGGGATTGCCCTTTTTATAGTAAATTTTGCAAAAAATAATTTTTTACTGTCGCAAATTTTAATTGCGCCAGGGATTGCCTTTTCTATAGTAAATTATTCAAAAAATAATTTTCAACTGTCGCAAATTGTAATTGCGCCAGGGATTGCCTTTTCTATAGTAAATTATTCAAAAAATTATTTTTTACTGTCGCAAATTTTAAGTGCGCCAGGGATTGCCTTTTCTATAGTAAATTTTTCAAAAAATAATTTTATACTGTCGCAAATTTTAAATACGCCAGGGATTGCCTTTTCTATAGTAAATTATTCAAAAAATAATTTTATACTGTCGCAAATTTTAATTACGCCAGGGATTGCCTTTTCTATAGTAAATTATTCAAAAAATAATTTTTTACTGTCGCAAATTTTAATTGCGCCAGGGATTGCCTTTTCTATAGTAAATTATTCAAAAAATAATTTTCAACTGTCGCAAATTTTAATTACGCCAGGAATTGCCTTTTATATAGTAAATTTTTCAAAAATTAATTTTATACTGTCGCAAATTTTAAGTGCGCCAGGGATTGCCTTTTCTATAGTAAATTTTGCAAAAAATAATTTTTTACTGTCGCAAATTTTAATTACGCCAGGGATTGCCTTTTCTATAGTAAATTATTCAAAAAATAATTTTTTACTATCGCAAGTTTTAATTGCGCCAGGGATTGCCTTTTCTACAGTAAATTATTCAAAAAATAATTTTCTACTGTCGCAAATTTTAATTACGCCAGGGATTGCCTTTTTTATAGTAAATTTTTCAGAAATTAATTTTATACTGTCGCAAATTTTAAATACGCCAGGGTTTGCCTTTTCTATAGTAAATTATTCAAAAAATAATTTTCAACTGTCTCAAATTTTAATTACGCCAGGGATTGCCTTTTCTATAGTAAATTATTCAAAAAATAATTTTCAACTGTCGCAAATTTTAATTACGCCAGGGATTGCCTTTTCTATAGTAAATTATTCAAAAAATAATTTCTTACTCTCGCAAATTTTAAATACGCCAGTGATTGCCTTTTCTATAGTAAATTATTCAAAAAATAATTTTCTACTGTCGCAAATTTTAATTACGCCAGGGATTGCCTTTTCTATAGTAAATTATTCAAAAAATAATTTTCTACTGTCGCAAATTTTAATTGCGCCAGGGATTGCCTTTTCTATAGTAAATTTTGCAAAAAATAATTTTCTACTGTCGCAAATTTTAATTGCGCCAGGGATTGCCTTTTCTATAGTAAATTTTGCAAAAAATAATTTTTTACTGTCGCAAATTTTAATTGCGCCAGGGATTGCCTTTTCTATAGTAAATTATTCAAAAAATAATTTTCTACTGTCGCAAATTTTAATTACGCCAGGGATTGCCTTTTCTGTAGTAAATGATTCAAAAAATAATTTTCTACTGTCGCAAATTTTAAGTGCGCCAGGGATTGCCTTTTCTATAGTAAATTATTCAAAAAATAATTTTCTACTGTCGCAAATTTTAAGTGCGCCAGGGATTGCCTTTTCTATAGTAAATTATTCAAAAAATAATTTTTTACTATCGCAAGTTTTAATTGCGCCAGGGATTGCTTTTTCTACAGTAAATTATTCAAAAAATAATTTTCTACTGTCGCAAATTTTAATTACGCCAGGGATTGCCTTTTCTATAGTAAATTATTCAAAAAATAATTTTCTACTGTCGCAAATTTTAAATACGCCACGGATTGCCTTTTCTATAGTAAATTATTCAAAAAATAATTTTCTACTGTCGCAAATTTTAATTACGCCAGGGATTGCCTTTTCTATAGTAAATTATTCAAAAATAATTTTTTACTGTCGCAAATTTTAAATATCTCAGGGATTGCCTTTTCTATAGTAAATTATTCAAAAAATAATATTCTACTGTCGCAAATTTTAAGTGCGCCAGGGATTGCCTTTTCTATAGTAAATTATTCAAAAAATAATTTTCTACTGTCGCAAATTTTAAGTGCGCCAGGGATTGCCTCTTCTATAGTAAATTATTCAAAAAATAATTTTATACTGTCGCAAATTTTAATTACGCCAGGGATTGCCTTTTCTATAGTAAATTATTCAAAAAATAATTTTATACTGTCGCAAATTTTACATACGCCAGGGATTGCCTTTTATATAGTAAATTATTCAAAAAATAATTTTATACTGTCGCAAATTTTAATTACGCCAGGGATTGCCTTTTCTACAGTAAATTATTCAAAAAATAATTTTTTACTGTCGCACATTTTAATTGCGCCAGGGATTGCCTTTTCTATAGTAAATTATTCAAAAAATAATTTTCTACTGTCGCAAATTTTAATTACGCCAGGGATTGCCTTTTCTATAGTAAATTATTCAAAAAATAATTTTTTACTCTCGCAAATTTTAAGTGCGCCAGGGATTGCCTTTTCTATAGTAAATTATTCAAAAAATAATTTTATACTGTCGCAAATTTTAATTGCGCCAGGGATTGCCTTTTCTATAGTATATTATTCAAAAAATAATTTTATACTCTCGCAAATTTTAATTACGCCAGGGATTGCCTTTTCTATAGTAAATTTTTCAAAAAATAATTTTCTACTGTCGCAAATTTTAAGTGCGCCAGGGGTTGCCTTTTCTATAGTAAATTTCTCACAAAATAATTTTTTACTGTCGCAAATTTTAAGTGCGCCAGGGATTGCCTTTTCTATAGTAAATTTTGCAAAAAATAATTTTTTACTATCGCAAGTTTTAATTGCGCCAGGGATTGCTTTTTCTACAGTAAATTATTCAAAAAATAATTTTCTACTGTCGCAAATTTTAATTACGCCAGGGATTGCCTTTTCTATAGTAAATTATTCAAAAAATAATTTTCTACTGTCGCAAATTTTAAATACGCCACGGATTGCCTTTTCTATAGTAAATTATTCAAAAAATAATTTTCTACTGTCGCAAATTTTAATTACGCCAGGGATTGCCTTTTCTATAGTAAATTATTCAAAAAATAATTTTTTACTGTCGCAAATTTTAAATATCTCAGGGATTGCCTTTTCTATAGTAAATTATTCAAAAAATAATATTCTACTGTCGCAAATTTTAAGTGCGCCAGGGATTGCCTTTTCTATAGTAAATTATTCAAAAAATAATTTTCTACTGTCGCAAATTTTAAGTGCGCCAGGGATTGCCTCTTCTATAGTAAATTATTCAAAAAATAATTTTTTACTATCGCAAGTTTTAATTGCGCCAGGGATTGCTTTTTCTACAGTAAATTATTCAAAAAATAATTTTCTACTGTCGCAAATTTTAATTACGCCAGGGATTGCCTTTTCTATAGTAAATTATTCAAAAAATAATTTTCTACTGTCGCAAATTTTAAATACGCCACGGATTGCCTTTTCTATAGTAAATTATTCAAAAAATAATTTTCTACTGTCGCAAATTTTAATTACGCCAGGGATTGCCTTTTCTATAGTAAATTATTCAAAAAATAATTTTTTACTGTCGCAAATTTTAAATATCTCAGGGATTGCCTTTTCTATAGTAAATTATTCAAAAAATAATATTCTACTGTCGCAAATTTTAAGTGCGCCAGGGATTGCCTTTTCTATAGTAAATTATTCAAAAAATAATTTTCTACTGTCGCAAATTTTAAGTGCGCCAGGGATTGCCTCTTCTATAGTAAATTATTCAAAAAATAATTTTATACTGTCGCAAATTTTAATTACGCCAGGGATTGCCTTTTCTATAGTAAATTATTCAAAAAATAATTTTATACTGTCGCAAATTTTACATACGCCAGGGATTGCCTTTTATATAGTAAATTATTCAAAAAATAATTTTATACTGTCGCAAATTTTAATTACGCCAGGGATTGCCTTTTCTACAGTAAATTATTCAAAAAATAATTTTTTACTGTCGCACATTTTAATTGCGCCAGGGATTGCCTTTTCTATAGTAAATTATTCAAAAAATAATTTTCTACTGTCGCAAATTTTAATTACGCCAGGGATTGCCTTTTCTATAGTAAATTATTCAAAAAATAATTTTTTACTCTCGCAAATTTTAAGTGCGCCAGGGATTGCCTTTTCTATAGTAAATTATTCAAAAAATAATTTTATACTGTCGCAAATTTTAATTGCGCCAGGGATTGCCTTTTCTATAGTATATTATTCAAAAAATAATTTTATACTCTCGCAAATTTTAATTACGCCAGGGATTGCCTTTTCTATAGTAAATTTTTCAAAAAATAATTTTCTACTGTCGCAAATTTTAAGTGCGCCAGGGGTTGCCTTTTCTATAGTAAATTTCTCACAAAATAATTTTTTACTGTCGCAAATTTTAAGTGCGCCAGGGATTGCCTTTTCTATAGTAAATTTTGCAAAAAATAATTTTTTACTATCGCAAGTTTTAATTGCGCCAGGGATTGCTTTTTCTACAGTAAATTATTCAAAAAATAATTTTCTACTGTCGCAAATTTTAATTACGCCAGGGATTGCCTTTTCTATAGTAAATTATTCAAAAAATAATTTTCTACTGTCGCAAATTTTAAATACGCCACGGATTGCCTTTTCTATAGTAAATTATTCAAAAAATAATTTTCTACTGTCGCAAATTTTAATTACGCCAGGGATTGCCTTTTCTATAGTAAATTATTCAAAAAATAATTTTTTACTGTCGCAAATTTTAAATATCTCAGGGATTGCCTTTTCTATAGTAAATTATTCAAAAAATAATATTCTACTGTCGCAAATTTTAAGTGCGCCAGGGATTGCCTTTTCTATAGTAAATTATTCAAAAAATAATTTTCTACTGTCGCAAATTTTAAGTGCGCCAGGGATTGCCTCTTCTATAGTAAATTATTCAAAAAATAATTTTATACTGTCGCAAATTTTAATTACGCCAGGGATTGCCTTTTCTATAGTAAATTATTCAAAAAATAATTTTATACTGTCGGAAATTTTACATACGCCAGGGATTGCCTTTTATATAGTAAATTATTCAAAAAATAATTTTATACTGTCGCAAATTTTAATTACGCCAGGGATTGCCTTTTCTACAGTAAATTATTCAAAAAATAATTTTTTACTGTCGCACATTTTAATTGCGCCAGGGATTGCCTTTTCTATAGTAAATTATTCAAAAAATAATTTTCTACTGTCGCAAATTTTAATTACGCCAGGGATTGCCTTTTCTATAGTAAATTATTCAAAAAATAATTTTTTACTCTCGCAAATTTTAAGTGCGCCAGGGATTGCCTTTTCTATAGTAAATTATTCAAAAAATAATTTTATACTGTCGCAAATTTTAATTGCGCCAGGGATTGCCTTTTCTATAGTATATTATTCAAAAAATAATTTTATACTCTCGCAAATTTTAATTACGCCAGGGATTGCCTTTTCTATAGTAAATTTTTCAAAAAATAATTTTCTACTGTCGCAAATTTTAAGTGCGCCAGGGGTTGCCTTTTCTATAGTAAATTTCTCACAAAATAATTTTTTACTGTCGCAAATTTTAAGTGCGCCAGGGATTGCCTTTTCTATAGTAAATTTTGCAAAAAATAATTTTTTACTGTCGCAAATTTTAATTGCGCCAGGGATTGCCTTTTCTATAGTAAATTATTCAAAAAATAATTTTCTACTGTCGCAAATTTTAATTACGCCAGGGATTGCCTTTTCTATAGTAAATTATTCAAAAAATAATTTTTTACTGTCGCAAATTTTAAGTGCGCCAGGGATTGCCTTTTCTATAGGAAATTATTCAAAAAATAATTTTATACTGTCGCAAATTTTAATTACGCCAGGGATTGCCTTTTCTATAGTAAATTATTCAAAAAATAATTTTTTACTGTCGCAAATTTTAATTGCGCCAGGGATTGCCTTTTCTATAGTAAATTATTCAAAAAATAATTTTCAACTGTCGCAAATTTTAATTACGCCAGGGATTGCCTTTTCTATAGTAAATTATTCAAAAAATAATTTTTTACTATCGCAAGTTTTAATTGCGCCAGGGATTGCCTTTTCTACAGTCAATTATTCAAAAACTAATTTTCAACTGTCGCAAATTTTTATTACGCCAGGGATTGCGTTTTCTATAGTAAATTATTCAAAAAATAATTTTATACTGTCGCAAATTTTAATTACGCCAGGGATTGCCTTTTCTATAGTAAATTATTCAAAAAATAATTTTTTACTGTCGCAGATTTTAATTGCGCCAGGGATTGCCTTTTCTATAGTAAATTATTCAAAAAATAATTTTCAACTGTCGCAAATTTTAATTACGCCAGGGATTGCCTTTTCTAAAGTAAATTATTCAAAAAATAATTTTTTACTATCGCAAGTTTTAATTGCGCCAGGGATTGCCTTTTCTACAGTCAATTATTCAAAAAATAATTTTCAACTGTCGCAAATTTTAATTACGCCAGGGATTGCCTTTTCTATAGTAAATTTTTCAAAAAATAATTTTTTACTGTCGCAAATTTTAATTGCACCAGGGATTGCCTTTTCTATAGTAAATTATTCAAAAAATAATTTTATACTGTCGCAAATTTTAATTGCGCCAGGGATTGCCTTTTCTATAGTAAATTATTCAAAAAATAATTTTCTACTGTCGCAAATATTAATTACGCCAGGGATTGCCTTTTCTATAGTAAATTATTCAAAAAATAATTTTCTACTGTCGCAAATTTTAATTACGCCAGGGATTGCCTTTTCTATAGTAAATTATTCAAAAAATAATTTTTTACTGTCGCAAATTTTAAGTGCGCCAGGGACTGCCTTTTCTAGAGTAAATTATTCAAAAAATAATTTTCTACTGTCGCAAATTTTAATTACGCCAGGGATTGCCTTTTCTATAGTAAATTATTCAAAAAATAATTTTTTACTGTCGCAAATTTTAAGTGCGCCAGGGATTGCCTTTTCTATAGTAAATTATTCAAAAAATAATTTTATACTGTCGCAAATTTTAATTACGCCAGGGATTGCCTTTTCTATAGTAAATTATTCAAAAAATAATTTTTTACTGTCGCAAATTTTAATTGCGCCAGGGATTGCCTTTTCTATAGTAAATTATTCAAAAAATAATTTTCAACTGTCGCAAATTTTAATTACGCCAGGGATTGCCTTTTCTATAGTAAATTATTCAAAAAATAATTTTTTACTATCGCAAGTTTTAATTGCGCCAGGGATTGCCTTTTCTACAGTCAATTATTCAAAAAATAATTTTCAACTGTCGCAAATTTTAATTACGCCAGGGATTGCCTTTTCTATAGTAAATTTTTCAAAAAATAATTTTTTACTGTCGCAAATTTTAATTACGCCAGGGATTGCCTTTTCTATAGTAAATTATTCAAAAAATAATTTTCTACTGTCGCAAATTTTAATTACGCCAGGCATTGCCTTTTCTATAGTAAATTATTCAAAAAATAATTTTTTACTGTCGCAAATTTTAAGTGCGCCAGGGACTGCCTTTTCTATAGTAAATTTTGCAAAAAATAATTTTTTACTGTCGCAAATTTTAATTGCGCCAGGGATTGCCTTTTCTATAGTAAATTATTCAAAAAATAATTTTCAACTGTCGCAAATTGTAATTGCGCCAGGGATTGCCTTTTCTATAGTAAATTATTCAAAAAATAATTTTTTACTGTCGCAAATTTTAAGTGCGCCAGCGATTGCCTTTTCTATAGTAAATTTTTCAAAAAATAATTTTATACTGTCGCAAATTTTAAATACGCCAGGGATTGCCTTTTCTATAGTAAATTATTCAAAAAATAATTTTATACTGTCGCAAATTTTAATTACGCCAGGAATTGCCTTTTCTATAGTAAATTATTCAAAAAATAATTTTTTACTGTCGCAAATTTTAATTGCGCCAGGGATTGCCTTTTCTATAGTAAATTATTCAAAAAATAATTTTCAACTGTCGCAAATTTTAATTGCGCCAGGGATTGCCTTTTCTACAGTAAATTATTCAAAAAATAATTTTCTACTGTCGCAAATTTTAATTACGCCAGGGATTGCCTTTTATATAGTAAATTTTTCAAAAATTAATTTTATACTGTCGCAAATTTTAAATACGCCAGGGATTGCCTTTTCTATAGTAAATTATTCAAAAAATAATTTTCAACTGTCGCAAATTTTAATTACGCCAGGGATTGCCTTTTCTATAGTAAATTATTCAAAAAATAATTTTTTACTGTCGCAAATTTTAAGAGAGACAGGGATTGCCTTTTCTATAGTAAATTATTCAAAAAATAATTTTTTACTGTCGCAAATTTTAAGTGCGCCAGGGATTGCCTTTTCTATAGTAAATTATTCAAAAAATAATTTTATACAGTCGCAAATTTTAAATACGCCAGGGATTGCCTTTTATATAGTGAATTATTCAAAAAATAATTTTATACTGTCGCAAATTTTAATGCCGCCAGGGATTGCCTTTTCTATAGTAAATTATTCAAAAAATAATTTTTTACTGTCGCAAATTTTAATTACGCCAGGGATTGCCTTTTCTATAGTAAATTATTCAAAATATAATTTTCTACTGTCGCAAATTTTAATTACGCCAGGGATTGCCTTTTCTATAGTAAATTATTCAAAAAATAATTTTTTACTGTCGCAAATTTTAATTACGCCAGGGATTGCCTTTTCTATAGTAAATTATTCAAAAAATAATTTTTTACTGTCGCAAATTTTAAGTGCGCCAGGAATTGCCTTTTCTATAGTAAATTATTCAAAAAATAATTTTATACTGTCGCAAATTTTAATTACGCCAGGGATTGCCTTTTCTATAGTAAATTATTCAAAAAATAATTTTCAACTGTCGCAAATTTTTATTACGCCAGGGATTGCCTTTTCTATAGTAAATTATTCAAAAAATAATTTTATACTGTCGCAAATTTTAATTACGCCAGGGATTGCCTTTTCTATAGTAAATTATTCAAAAAATAATTTTTTACTGTCGCAAATTTTAATTGCGCCAGGGATTGCCTTTTCTATAGTAAATTATTCAAAAAATAATTTTCAACTGTCGCAAATTTTAATTACGCCAGGGATTGCCTTTTCTATAGTAAATTATTCAAAAAATAATTTTTTACTATCGCAAGTTTTAATTGCGCCAGGGATTGCCTTTTCTACAGTCAATTATTCAAAAAATAATTTTCAACTGTCGCAAATTTTAATTACGCCAGGGATTGCCTTTTCTATAGTAAATTTTTCAAAAAATAATTTTTTACTGTCGCAAATTTTAATTGCACCAGGGATTGCCTTTTCTATAGTAAATTATTCAAAAAATAATTTTATACTGTCGCAAATTTTAATTGCGCCAGGGATTGCCTTTTCTATAGTAAATTATTCAAAAAATAATTTTCTACTGTCGCAAATTTTAATTACGCCAGGGATTGCCTTTTCTATAGTAAATTATTCAAAAAATAATTTTCTACTGTCGCAAATTTTAATTACGCCAGGGATTGCCTTTTCTATAGTAAATTATTCAAAAAATAATTTTTTACTGTCGCAAATTTTAAGTGCGCCAGGGACTGCCTTTTCTAGAGTAAATTATTCAAAAAATAATTTTCTACTGTCGCAAATTTTAATTAAGCCAGGGATTGCCTTTTCTATAGTAAATTATTCAAAAAATAATTTTTTACTGTCGCAAATTTTAAGTGCGCCAGGGATTGCCTTTTCTATAGTAAATTATTCAAAAAATAATTTTATACTGTCGCAAATTTTAATTACGCCAGGGATTGCCTTTTCTATAGTAAATTATTCAAAAAATAATTTTTTACTGTCGCAAATTTTAATTGCGCCAGGGATTGCCTTTTCTATAGTAAATTATTCAAAAAATAATTTTCAACTGTCGCAAATTTTAATTACGCCAGGGATTGCCTTTTCTATAGTAAATTATTCAAAAAATAATTTTTTACTATCGCAAGTTTTAATTGCGTCAGGGATTGCCTTTTCTACAGTCAATTATTCAAAAAATAATTTTCAACTGTCGCAAATTTTAATTACGCCAGGGATTGCCTTTTCTATAGTAAATTTTTCAAAAAATAATTTTTTACTGTCGCAAATTTTAATTACGCCAGGGATTGCCTTTTCTATAGTAAATTATTCAAAAAATAATTTTCTACTGTCGCAAATTTTAATTACGCCAGGCATTGCCTCTTCTATAGTAAATTATTCAAAAAATAATTTTTTACTGTCGCAAATTTTAAGTGCGCCAGGGACTGCCTTTTCTATAGTAAATTTTGCAAAAAATAATTTTTTACTGTCGCAAATTTTAATTGCGCCAGGGATTTCCTTTTCTATAGTAAATTATTCAAAAAATAATTTTCAACTGTCGCAAATTGTAATTGCGCCAGGGATTGCCTTTTCTATAGTAAATTATTCAAAAAATAATTTTTTACTGTCGCAAATTTTAAGTGCGCCAGCGATTGCCTTTTCTATAGTAAATTTTTCAAAAAATAATTTTATACTGTCGCAAATTTTAAATACGCCAGGGATTGCCTTTTCTATAGTAAATTATTCAAAAAATAATTTTATACTGTCGCAAATTTTAATTACGCCAGGGATTGCCTTTTCTATAGTAAATTATTCAAAAAATAATTTTTTACTGTCGCAAATTTTAATTGCGCCAGGGATTGCCTTTTCTATAGTAAATTATTCAAAAAATAATTTTCAACTGTCGCAAATTTTAATTGCGCCAGGGATTGCCTTTTCTACAGTAAATTATTCAAAAAATAATTTTCTACTGTCGCAAATTTTAATTACGCCAGGGATTGCCTTTTATATAGTAAATTTTTCAAAAATTAATTTTATACTGTCGCAAATTTTAAATACGCCAGGGATTGCCTTTTCTATAGTAAATTATTCAAAAAATAATTTGCAACTGTCGCAAATTTTAATTACGCCAGGGATTGCCTTTTCTATAGTAAATTATTCAAAAAATAATTTTTTACTGTCGCAAATTTTAAGTGAGCCAGGGATTGCCTTTTCTATAGTAAATTATTCAAAAAATAATTTCTTACTGTCGCAAATTTTAAGTGCGCCAGGGATTGCCTTTTCTATAGTAAATTATTCAAAAAATAATTTTATACAGTCGCAAATTTTAAATACGCCAGGGATTGCCTTTTATATAGTAAATTATTCAAAAAATAATTTTATACTGTCGCAAATTTTAATTACGCCAGGGATTGCCTTTTCTATAGTAAATTATTCAAAAAATAATTTTTTACTGTCGCAAATTTTAATTACGCCAGGGATTGCCTTTTCTATGGTAAATTATTCAAAAAATAATTTTTTACTGTCGCAAATTTTAAATATCCCAGGGATTACCTTTTCTATAGTAAATTATTCAAAAAATAATTTTCTACTGTCGCAAATTTTTAGTGCACCAGGGATTGCCTTTTCTATAGTAAATTATTCAAAAAATAATTTTATACTGTCGCAAATTTTAATTACGCCAGGGATTGCCTTTTCTATAGTAAATTATTCAAAAAATATTTTTCAACTGTCGCAAATTTTAAATACGCCAGGGATTGCTTTTTCTATAGTAAATTATTCAAAAAATAATTTTCTACTGTCGCAAATTTTAATTACGCCAGGGATTGCCTTTTCTATAGTAAATTATTCAAAAAATAATTTTCTACTTTCGCAAATTTTAATTACGCCAGGGATTGCCTTTTCTATAGTAAATTATTCAAAAAATAATTTTATACTGTCGCAAATTTTAATTACGCCAGGGATTGCCTTTTCTATAGTAAATTATTCAAAAAATAATTTTCTACTGTCGCAAATTTTAATTACGCCAGGGATTGCCTTTTCTATAGTAAATTATTCAAAAAATAATTTTCAGCTGTCGCAAATTTTAATTGCGCCAGGGATTGCCTTTTCTATAGTAAATTTTGCAAAAAAAATTTTATACTGTCGCAAATTTTTATTGCGCCAAGGATTGCCTTTTCTATACTAAATTATTCAAAAAATAATTTTATACTGTCGCAAATTTTAATTACGGCAGGGATTGCCTTTTCTATAGTAAATTATTCAAAAAATAATTTTCAACTGTCGCAAATTTTAATCACGCCAGGGATTGCCTTTTCTATAGTAAATTATTCAAAAAATAATTTTCTACTGTCGCAAATTTTAAGTACGCCAGGGATTGCCTTTTCTATAGTAAATTATTCAAAAAATAATTTTTTACTGTCGCAAATTTTAATTGCGCCAGGGATTGCCTTTTCTATAGTAAATTATTCAAAAAAATAATTTTCTAATGTCGCAAATTTTAATTACGCCAGGGATTGCCTTTTCTATAGTAAATTATTCAAAAAATAATTTTCTACTGTCGCAAATTTTAATTACGCCAGGGATTGCCTTTTCTATAGTAAATTTCTCACAAAATAATTCTATACTGTCGCAAATTTTAAATATCCCAGGGATTGCCTTTTCTATAGTAAATTATTCAAAAAATAATTTTCTACTGTCGCAAATTTTAAGTGCGCCAGGGATTGCCTTTTCTATAGTAAATTATTCAAAAAATAATTTTCTACTGTCGCAAATTTTAATTGCGCCAGGGATTGCCTTTTCTATAGTAAATTATTCAAAAAATAATTTTCTACTGTCGCAAATTTTAAGTGCGCCAGGGATTGCCTTTTCTATAGTAAATTATTCAAAAAATAATTTTATACTGTCGCAAATTTTAATTACGCCAGGGATTGCCTTTTCTATAGTAAATTATTCAAAAAATAATTTTATACTGTCGCAAATTGTAAATATCCCAGGGATTGCCTTTTCTATAGTAAATTATTCAAAAAAAAATTTTTTACTGTCGCAAATTTTAAGTGCGCCAGGGATTGCCTTTTCTATAGTAAATTGTATTAATTAGCAAAAAAAAATATATTAATTAGCAAAAAAAAAAAAAAAAATACATTAATTAGCAAAAAAAAAAAAAAAAAAAAAACTACTATAGTAAATTATTCAAAATATAATTTTTTACTGTCGCAAATTTTAATTGCGCCAGGGATTGCCTTTCTACAGTAAATTTTTCAAAAAATAATTTTTTACTGTCGCAAATTTTAATTACGCCAGGGGTTGCCTTTTCTATAGTAAATTATTCGAAAAATTATTTTCTACTGTCGCAAATTTTAATTACGCCAGGGATTGCTTTTCTATAGTAAATTATTCAAAAAATAATTTTCTACTGTCGCAAATTTTAATTGCGCCAGGGATTGCCTTTTCTATAGTAAATTATTCAAAAAATAATTTTCTACTGTCGCAAATTTTAAGTGCGACAGCGATTGCCTTTTCTATAGTAAATTATTCAAAAAATAATTTTATACTGTCGCAAATTTTAATTACGCCAGGGATTGCCTTTTCTATAGTAAATTATTCAAAAAATAATTTTATACTGTCGCAAATTTTAATTGCGCCAGGGATTGCCTTTTCTATAGTAAATTATTCAAAAAATAATTTTCTATTGTCGCAAATTTTAATTACGCCAGGGAGTGCCTTTTCTATAGTAAATTATTCAAAAAATAATTTTTTACTGTCGCAAATTTTAAGTGCGCCAGGGATTGCCTTTTCTATAGTAAATTATTCAAAAAATAATTTTTTACTGTCGCAAATTTTAATTACGCCAGGGATTGCCTTTTCTATAGTAAATTATTCAAAAAATAATTTTCTACTGTCGCAAATTTTAAATATCCCAGGGATTGTCTTTTCTATAGTAAATTATTCAAAAAATAATTTTCTACTGTCGCAAATTTTAATTACGCCATTGATTGCCTTTTCTATAGTAAATTATTCAAAAAATAATTTTTTACTGTCGCAAATTTTAAGTGCGCCAGGGATTGCCTTTTCTATAGTAAATTATTCAAAAAATAATTTTCTACTGTCGCAAATTTTAAATACGCCAGGGATTGCCTTTTCTACAGTAAATTATTCAAAAAATAATTTTTTACTGTCGCAAATTTTAAATACGCCAGGGATTGCCTTTTCTATAGTAAATTATTCAAAAAATAATTTTCTCCTGTCGCAAATTTTAAGTGCGCCAGGGATTGCCTTTTCTATAGTAAATTATTCAAAAAATAATTTTCTACTGTCGCAAATTTTAATTACGCCAGGGATTGCCTTTTCTATAGTAAATTATTCAAAAAATAATTTTATACTGTCGCAAATTTTATTTACGCCAGGGATTGCCTTTTCTATAGTAAATTATTCAAAAAATAATTTTCAACTGTCGCAAATTTTAATTACGCCAGGGATTGCCTTTTCTATAGTAAATTAATCAAAAAATAAATTTCTATTGTCGCAAATTTTAATTGCGCCAGGGATTGCCTTTTCTATAGTAAATTATTCAAAAAATAATTTTCAACTGTCGCAAATTTTAATTACGCCAGGGATTGCCTTTTCTATAGTAAATTATTCAAAAAATAATTTTCAACTGTCGCAAATTTTAATTACGCCAGGGATTGCCTTTTCTATAGTAAATTAATCAAAAAATAATTTTTTACTATCGCAAGTTTTAATTGCGCCAGGGATTGCCTTTTCTACAGTAAATTATTCAAAAAATAATTTTCTACTGTCGCAAATTTTAAATACGCCAGGGATTGCCTTTTCTATAGTAAATTATTCAAAAAATAATTTTCTACTGTCGCAAATTTTAATTACGCCAGGGATTGCCTTTTCTATAGTAAATTTTGCAAAAAATAATTTTCTACTGTCGCAAATTTTAATTGCGCCAGGGATTGCCTTTTCTATAGTAAATTTTGCAAAAAATAATTTTTTACTGTCGCAAATTTTAATTGCGCCAGGGATTGCCTTTTCTATAGTAAATTATTCAAAAAATAATTTTCTACTGTCGCAAATTTTAATTACGCCAGGGATTGCCTTTTCTACAGTAAATTATTCAAAAAATAATTTTCTACTTTCGCAAATTTTAATTACGCCAGGGATTGCCTTTTATATAGTAAATTTTTCAAAAATTAATTTTATGCTGTCGCAAATTTTAATTACGCCAGGGATTGCCCTTTCTATAGTAAATTATTCAAAAAATAATTTTTTACTGTCGCAAATTTTAAATATCCCAGGGATTGCCTTTTCTATAGTAAATTATTCAAAAAATAATTTTCTACTGTCGCAAATTTTAAGTGCGCCAGGGATTGCCTTTTCTATAGTAAATTATTCAAAAAATAGTTTTCAACTGTCGCAAATAGTAATTGCGCCAGGGATTGCCTTTTCTATAGTAAATTATTCAAAAAATAATTTTTTACTGTCGCAAATTTTAATTACGCCAGGGATTGCCTTTTCTATAGTAAATTATTCAAAAAATAATTTTTTACTGTCGCAAATTTTAAGTGCGCCAGGGATTGCCTTTTCTATAGTAAATTATTCAAAAAATAATTTTTTACTGTCGCAAATTTTAAGTGCGCCAGGGATTGCCTTTTCTATAGTAAATTATTCAAAAAATAATTTTATACTGTCGCAAATTTTAAATACGCCAGGGATTGCCTTTTATATAGTAAATTATTCAAAAAATAATTTTATACTGTCGCAAATTTTAATTACGCCAGGGATTGCCTTTTCTATAGTAAATTATTCAAAAAATAATTTTATACTGTCGCAAATTTTAATTACGCCAGGGATTGCCTTTTCTATAGTAAATTATTCAAAAAATAATTTTCAACTGTCGCAAATTTTAATTACGCCAGGGATTGCCTTTTCTATAGTAAATTATTCAAAAAATAATTTTCTACTGTCGCAAATTTTAATTACGCCAGGGATTGCCTTTTCTATAGTAAATTATTCAAAAAATAATTTTCTACTGTCGCAAATTTTAATTACGCCAGGGATTGCCTTTTCTATAGTAAATTATTCAAAAAATAATTTTTTACTGTCGCAAATTTTAATTGCGCCAGGGATTGCCTTTTCTATAGTAAATTATTAAAAAAAATAATTTTCTAAAGTCGCAAATTTTAATTACGCCAGGGATTGCCTTTTCTATAGTAAATTATTCAAAAAATAATTTACTACTGTCGCAAATTTTAATTACGCCAGGGATTGCCTTTTCTATAGTAAATTTCTCACAAAATAATTTTATACTGTCGCAAATTTTAAATATCCCAGGGATTGCCTTTTCTATAGTAAATCATTCAAAAAATAATTTTCTACTGTCGCAAATTTTAAGTGCGCCAGGGATTGCCTTTTCTATAGTAAATTATTCAAAAAATAATTTTCTACTGTCGCAAATTTTAATTGCGCCAGGGATTGCCTTTTCTATAGTAAATTATTCAAAAAATAATTTTCTACTGTCGCAAATTTTAAATGCGCCAGGGATTGCCTTTTCTATAGTAAATTATTCAAAAAATAATTTTATACTGTCGCAAATTTTAATTACGCCAGGGATTGACTTTCCTATAGTAAATTATTCAAAAAATATTTTTCTACTGTCGCAAATTTTAATTGCGCCAGGGATTGCCTTTTCTATAGTAAATTATTCAAAAAATAATTTTCTACTGTCGCAAATTTTAAGTACGCCAGGGATTGCCTTTTCTATAGTAAATTATTCAAAAAATAATTTTATACTGTCGCAAATTTTAATTACGCCAGGGATTGCCTTTTCTATAGTAAATTATTCAAAAAATAATTTTATACTGTCGCAAATTTTAATTGCGCCAGGGATTGCCTTTTCTATAGTAAATTATTCAAAAAATAATTTTCTACTGTCGCAAATTTTAATTACGCCAGGGATTGCCTTTCCTATAGTAAATTATTCAAAAAATAATATTTTACTGTCGCAAATTTTAAGTGCGCTAGGGATTGCCTTTTCTATAGTAAATTATTCAAAAAATAATTTTTTACTGTCGCAAATTTTAATTACGCCAGGGGATTGCCTTTTCTATAGTAAATTATTCAAAAAATAATTTTCTACTGTCGCAAATTTTAAATATCCCAGGGATTGCTTTTTCTATAGTAAATTATTCAAAAAATAATTTTCTACTGTCGCAAATTCTAATTACGCCAGGGATTGCCTTTTCTATAGTAAATTATTCAAAAAATAATTTTTTACTGTCGCAAATTTTAAGTGCGCCAGGGATTGCCTTTTCTATAGTTAATTATTCAAAAAATAATTTTCTACTGTCGCAAATTTTAATTACGCCAGGGATTGCCTTTTCTATAGTAAATTATTCAAAAAATAATTTTCTACTGTCGCAAATTTTAATTACGCCAGGGATTGCCTTTTCTATAGTAAATTATTCAAAAAATAATTTTCTACTGTCGCAAATTTTAATTGCGCAAGGGATTGCCTTTTCTATAGTAAATTATTCAAAAAATAATTTTCTACTGTCGCAAATTTTAATTACGCCAGGGATTGCCTTTTCTATAGTAAATTATTCAAAAAATAATTTTCAACTGTCGCAAATTTTAAATACGCCAGGGATTGCCTTTTCTATAGTAAATTATTCAAAAAATAGTTTTCAACTGTCGCAAATAGTAATTGCGCCAGGGATTGCCTTTTCTATAGTAAATTATTCAAAAAATAATTTTTTACTGTCGCAAATTTTAATTACGCCAGGGATTGCCTTTTCTATAGTAAATTATTCAAAAAATAATTTTTTACTGTCGCAAATTTTAATTACGCCAGGGATTGCCTTTTCTATAGTAAATTATTCAAAAAATAATTTTTTACTGTCGCAAATTTTAAGTGCGCCAGGGATTGCCTTTTCTATAGTAAATTATTCAAAAAATAATTTTTTACTGTCGCAAATTTTAAGTGCGCCAGGGATTGCCTTTTCTATAGTAAATTATTCAAAAAATAATTTTATACTGTCGCAAATTTTAAATACGCCAGGGATTGCCTTTTATATAGTAAATTATTCAAAAAATAATTTTATACTGTCGCAAATTTTAATTACGCCAGGGATTGCCTTTTCTATAGTAAATTATTCAAAAAATAATTTTATACTGTCGCAAATTTTAATTACGCCAGGGATTGCCTTTTCTATAGTAAATTATTCAAAAAATAATTTTCAACTGTCGCAAATTTTAATTACGCCAGGGATTGCCTTTTCTATAGTAAATTATTCAAAAAATAATTTTCTACTGTCGCAAATTTTAATTACGCCAGGGATTGCCTTTTCTATAGTAAATTATTCAAAAAATAATTTTCTACTGTCGCAAATTTTAATTACGCCAGGGATTGCCTTTTCTATAGTAAATTATTCAAAAAATAATTTTTTACTGTCGCAAATTTTAATTGCGCCAGGGATTGCCTTTTCTATAGTAAATTATTAAAAAAAATAATTTTCTAAAGTCGCAAATTTTAATTACGCCAGGGATTGCCTTTTCTATAGTAAATTATTCAAAAAATAATTTTCTACTGTCGCAAATTTTAATTACGCCAGGGATTGCCTTTTCTATAGTAAATTTCTCACAAAATAATTTTATACTGTCGCAGATTTTAAATATCCCAGGGATTGCCTTTTCTATAGTAAATCATTCAAAAAATAATTTTCTACTGTCGCAAATTTTAAGTGCGCCAGGGATTGCCTTTTCTATAGTAAATTATTCAAAAAATAATTTTCTACTGTCGCAAATTTTAATTGCGCCAGGGATTGCCTTTTCTATAGTAAATTATTCAAAAAATAATTTTCTACTGTCGCAAATTTTAAATGCGCCAGGGATTGCCTTTTCTATAGTAAATTATTCAAAAAATAATTTTATACTGTCGCAAATTTTAATTACGCCAGGGATTGACTTTCCTATAGTAAATTATTCAAAAAATAATTTTCTACTGTCGCAAATTTTAATTGCGCCAGGGATTGCCTTTTCTATAGTAAATTATTCAAAAAATAATTTTCTACTGTCGCAAATTTTAAGTACGCCAGGGATTGCCTTTTCTATAGTAAATTATTCAAAAAATAATTTTATACTGTCGCAAATTTTAATTACGCCAGGGATTGCCTTTTCTATAGTAAATTATTCAAAAAATAATTTTATACTGTCGCAAATTTTAATTGCGCCAGGGATTGCCTTTTCTATAGTAAATTATTCAAAAAATAATTTTCTACTGTCGCAAATTTTAATTACGCCAGGGATTGCCTTTCCTATAGTAAATTATTCAAAAAATAATTTTTTACTGTCGCAAATTTTAAGTGCGCTAGGGATTGCCTTTTCTATAGTAAATTATTCAAAAAATAATTTTTTACTGTCGCAAATTTTAATTACGCCAGGGGATTGCCTTTTCTATAGTAAATTATTCAAAAAATAATTTTCTACTGTCGCAAATTTTAAATATCCCAGGGATTGCTTTTTCTATAGTAAATTATTCAAAAAATAATTTTCTACTGTCGCAAATTTTAATTACGCCAGGGATTGCCTTTTCTATAGTAAATTATTCAAAAAATAATTTTTTACTGTCGCAAATTTTAAGTGCGCCAGGGATTGCCTTTTCTATAGTTAATTATTCAAAAAATAATTTTCTACTGTCGCAAATTTTAATTACGCCAGGGATTGCCTTTTCTATAGTAAATTATTCAAAAAATAATTTTCTACTGTCGCAAATTTTAATTACGCCAGGGATTGCCTTTTCTATAGTAAATTATTCAAAAAATAATTTTCTACTGTCGCAAATTTTAATTGCGCAAGGGATTGCCTTTTCTATAGTAAATTATTCAAAAAATAATTTTCTACTGTCGCAAATTTTAATTACGCCAGGGATTGCCTTTTCTATAGTAAATTATTCAAAAAATAATTTTCAACTGTCGCAAATTTTAAATACGCCAGGGATTGCCTTTTCTATAGTAAATTATTCAAAAAATAATTTTCTACTGTCGCAAATTTTAATTACGCCAGGGATTGCCTTTTCTATAGTAAATTTTGCAAAAAATAATTTTCTACTGTCGCAAATTTTAATTGCGCCAGGGATTGCCTTTTCTATAGTAAATTATTCAAAAAATAATTTTCTACTGTCGCAAATTTTAATTACGCCAGGATTGCCTTTTCTATAGTAAATTATTCAAAAAATAATTTTCAACTGTCGCAAATTTTAATTACGCCAGGAATTGCCTTTTCTATAGTAAATTATTCAAAAAATAATTTTCAACTGTCGCAAATTTTAATTACGCCACGGATTGCCTTTTCTATAGTAAGTTAATCAAAAAATAATTTTTTGCTATCGCAAGTTTTAATTGCGCCAGGGATTGCCTTTTCTACAGTAAATTATTCAAAAAATAATTTTCTACTGTCGCAAATTTTAATTACGCCAGGGATTGCCTTTTATATAGTAAATTATTCAAAAAATAATTTTATACTGTCGCAAATTTTAATTACGCCAGGGATTGCCTTTTCTATAGTAAATTATTCAAAAAATAATTTTTTACTGTCGCAAATTTTAATTGCGCCAGGGATTGCCTTTTCTATAGTAAATTATTCAAAAAATAATTTTTTACTGTCGCAAATTTTAATTACGCCAGGGATAGCCTTTTCTATAGTAAATTATTCAAAAAATAATTTTCTACTATCGCAAGTTTTAACTGCGCCAGGGATTGCCTTTTCTACAGTAAATTATTCAAAAAATAATTTTCTACTGTCGCCAATTTTAATTACGCCAGGGATTGCCTTTTATATAGTAAATTTTTCAAAAATTAATTTTATACTGTCGAAAATTTTAAATACGCCAGGGATTGCCATTTCTATAGTAAATTATTCAAAAAATAATTTTCTACTGTCGCAAATTTTAATTACGCCAGGGATTGCCTTTTCTATAGTAAATTATTCAAAAAATAATTTTATACTGTCGCAAATTTTAATTGCGCCAGGGATTGGCTTTTCTATAGTAAATTATTCAAAAAATTATTTTCTACTGTCGCAAATTTTAATTGCGCCAGGGATTGCCTTTTCTATAGTAAATTTTTCAAAAAATAATTTTTTACTATCTCAAGTTTTAATTACGCCAGGGATTGCCTTTTCTATAGTAAATTTTTCAAAAAATAATTTTCAACTGTCGCAAATTGTAATTGCGCCAGGGATTGCCTTTTCTATAGTAAATTATTCAAAAAATAATTTTTTACTGTCGCAAATTTTAAGTGCGCCAGGGATTACCTTTTCTATAGTAAATTTTTCAAAAAATAATTTTATACTGTCGCAAATTTTAAATACGCCAGGGTTTGCCTTTTCTATAGTAAATTATTCAAAAAATAATTTTCAACTGTCGCAAATTGTAATTGCGCCAAGGATTGCATTTTCTATAGTAAATTATTCAAAAAATAATTTTTTACTGTAGCAAATTTTAAGTGCGCCAGGGATTGCCTTTTCTATAGTAAATTTTTAAAAAAATAATTTTATACTGTCGCAAATTTTAAATACGCCAGGGTTTGCCTTTTCTATAGTAAATTATTCAAAAAATAATTTTATACTGTCGCAAATTTTAATTACGCCAGGGATTGTCTTTTCTATAGTAAATTATTCAAAAAATAATTTTTTTACTGTCGCAAATTTTAATTGCGCCAGGGATTGCCTTTTCTATAGTAAATTATTCAAAAAATAATTTTCAACTGTCGCAAATTTTAATTAGGCCAGGGATTGCCTTTTATATAGTAAATTTTTCAAAAATTAATTTTATACTGTCGCAAATTTTAAGTGCGCCAGGGATTGCCTTTTCTATAGCAAATTTTGCAAAAAATAATTTTTTACTGTCGCAAATTTTAATTGCGCCAGGGATTGCCTTTTCTACAGTAAATTATTCAAAAAATAATTTTCTACTGTTGCAAATTTTAATTACGCCAGGGATTGCCTTTTATATAGTAAATTTTTCAAAAATTAATTTTATACTGTCGCAAATTTTAAATACGCCAGGGATTGCCTTTTTTATAGTAAATTATTCAAAAAATAATGTCTTACTGTCGCAAGTTTTAATTGCGCCAGGGATTGCCTTTTCTACAGTAAATTATTCAAAAAATAATTTTCAACTGTCGCAAATTTTAATTACGCCAGGGATTGCCTTTTATATAGTAAATTTTTCAAAAATTAATTTTATACTGTCGCAAATTTTAAGTGCGCCAGGGATTGCCTTTTCTATAGCAAATTTTGCAAAAAATAATTTTTTACTGTCGCAAATTTTAATTGCGCCAGGGATTGCCTTTTCTACAGTAAATTATTCAAAAAATAATTTTCTACTGTTGCAAATTTTAATTACGCCAGGGATTGCCTTTTATATAGTAAATTTTTCAAAAATTAATTTTATACTGTCGCAAATTTTAAATACGCCAGGGATTGCCTTTTTTATAGTAAATTATTCAAAAAATAATTTCTTACTGTCGCAAGTTTTAATTGCGCCAGGGATTGCCTTTTCTACAGTAAATTATTCAAAAAATAATTTTCAACTGTCGCAAATTTTAATTACGCCAGGGATTGCCTTTTCTATAGTAAATTATTCAAAAAATAATTTTCTACTATCGCAAGTTTTAACTGCGCCAGGGATTGCCTTTTCTACAGTAAATTATTCAAAAAATAATTTTCTACTGTCGCCAATTTTAATTACGCCAGGGATTGCCTTTTATATAGTAAATTTTTCAAAAATTAATTTTATACTGTCGAAAATTTTAAATACGCCAGGGATTGCCTTTTCTATAGTAAATTATTAAAAAATAATTTTCTACTGTCGCAAATTTTAATTACGCCAGGGATTGCCTTTTCTATAGTAAATTATTCAAAAAATAATTTTATACTGTCGCAAATTTTAATTGCGCCAGGGATTGCCTTTTCTATAGTAAATTATTCAAAAAATTATTTTCTACTGTCGCAAATTTTAATTGCGCCAGGGATTGCCTTTTCTATAGTAAATTTTTCAAAAAATAATTTTTTACTATCTCAAGTTTTAATTACGCCAGGGATTGCCTTTTCTATAGTAAAATTTTCAAAAAATAATTTTCAACTGTCGCAAATTGTAATTGCGCCAGGGATTGCCTTTTCTATAGTAAATTATTCAAAAAATAATTTTTTACTGTCGCAAATTTTAAGTGCGCCAGGGATTACCTTTTCTATAGTAAATTTTTCAAAAAATAATTTTATACTGTCGCAAATTTTAAATACGCCAGGGTTTGCCTTTTCTATAGTAAATTATTCAAAAAATAATTTTCAACTGTCGGAAATTGTAATTGCGCCAAGGATTGCCTTTTCTATAGTAAATTATTCAAAAAATAATTTTTTACTGTAGCAAATTTTAAGTGCGCCAGGGATTGCCTTTTCTATAGTAAATTTTTCAAAAAATAATTTTCTACTGTCGCAAGTTTTAATTGCGCCAGGTATTGCCTTTTCTATAGTAAATTTTGCACAAAATAACTTTCTACTGTCGCAAATTTTAATTGCGCCAGGGATTGCCTTTTCTATAGTAAATTTTGCAAAAAATAATTTTTTACTGTCGCAAATTTTAATTACGCCAGGGATTGCCTTTTCTATAGTAAATTATTCAAAAAATAATTTCTTACTTTCGCAAATTTTAAATACGCCAAGGATTGCCTTTTCTATAGTAAATTATTCAAAAAATAATTTTCTACTGTCGCAAATTTTAAATACGCCAGGGATTGCCTTTTCTATAGTAAATTATTCAAAAAATAATTTTCAACTGTCGCAAATTTTAATTACGCCAGGGATTGCCCTTTCTATAGTAAATTATTCAAAAAATAATTTTTTACTGTCGCAAATTTTAAATATCCCAGGGATTGCCTTTTCTATATTAAATTATTCAAAAAATAATTTTTTACTGTCGCAAATTTTAAGTGCGCCAGGGATTGCCTTTTCTATAGTAAATTATTCAAAAAATAATTTTCTACTGTCGCAAATTTTAATTACGCCAGGGATTGCCTTTTCTACAGTAAATTATTCAAAAAATAATTTTCTACTTTCGCAAATTTTAATTACGCCAGGGATTGCCTTTTCTATAGTAAATTATTCAAAAAATAATTTTTTACTGTCGCAAATTTTAAATATCCCAGGGATTGCCTTTTCTATATTAAATTATTCAAAAAATAATTTTCTACTGTCGCAAATTTTAAGTGCGCCAGGGATTGCCTTTTCTATAGTAAATTATTCAAAAATTAATTTTATACTGTCGCAAATTTTAATTACGCCAGGGATTGCCCTTTCTATAGTAAATTATTCAAAAAATAATTTTTTACTGTCGCAAATTTTAATTACGCCAGGGATTGCCTTTTCTATAGTAAATTATTCAAAAAATAATTTTTTACTGACGCAAATTTTAAGTGCGCCAGGGATTGCCTTTTCTATAGTAAATTATTCAAAAAATAATTTTCAACTGTCGCAAATTGTAATTGCGTCAGGGATTGCCTTTTCTATAGTAAATTATTCAAAAAATAATTTTTTACTGTCGCAAATTTTAATTACGCCAGGGATTGCCTTTTCTATAGTAAATTATTCAAAAAATAATTTTTTACTGACGCAAATTTTAAGTGCGCCAGGGATTGCCTTTTCTATAGTAAATTATTCAAAAAATAATTTTTTACTGTCGCAAATTTTAAGTGCGCCAGGGATTGCCTTTTCTATAGTAAATTATTCAAAAATTAATTTTATACTGTCGCAAATTTTAATTACGCCAGGGATTGCCTTTTCTATAGTAAATTATTCAAAAATTAATTTTTTACTGACGCAAATTTTAAGTGCGCCAGGGATTGCCTTTTCTATAGTAAATTATTCAAAAAATAATTTTTTACTGTCGCAAATTTTAAGTGCGCCAGGGATTGCCTTTTCTATAGTAAATTATTCAAAAAATAATTTTTTACTGTCGCAAATTTTAAGTGCGCCAGGGATTGCCTTTTCTATAGTAAATTATTCAAAAATTAATTTTATACTGTCGCAAATTTTAATTACGCCAGGGATTGCCCTTTCTATAGTAAATTATTCAAAAAATAATTTTTTACTGTCGCAAATTTTAAATATCCCAGGGATTGCCTTTTCTATATTAAATTATTCAAAAAATAATTTTCTACTGTCGCAAATTTTAAGTGCGCCAGGGATTGCCTTTTCTATAGTAAATTATTCAAAAAATAATTTTCAACTGTCGCAAATTGTAATTGCGCCAGGGATTGCCTTTTCTATAGTAAATTATTCAAAAAATAATTTTTTACTGTCGCAAATTTTAATTACGCCAGGGATTGCCTTTTCTATAGTAAATTATTCAAAAAATAATTTTTTACTGACGCAAATTTTAAGTGCGCCAGGGATTGCCTTTTCTATAGTAAATTATTCAAAAAATAATTTTTTACTGTCGCAAATTTTAAGTGCGCCAGGGATTGCCTTTTCTATAGTAAATTATTCAAAAAATAATTTTATACTGTCGCAAATTTTAAATACGCCAGGGATTGCCTTTTATATAGTAAATTATTCAAAAAATAATTCTATACTGTCGCAAATTTTAAGTGCGCCAGGGATTGCCTTTTCTATAGTAAATTATTCAAAAAATAATTTTCAACTGTCGCAAATTGTAATTGCGCCAGGGATTGCCTTTTCTATAGTAAATTATTCAACAAATAATTTTTTACTGTCGCAAATTTTAATTACGCCAGGGATTGCCTTTTCTATAGTAAATTATTCAAAAAATAATTTTTTACTGACGCAAATTTTAAGTGCGCCAGGGATTGCCTTTTCTATAGTAAATTATTCAAAAAATAATTTTTTACTGTCGCAAATTTTAAGTGCGCCAGGGATTGCCTTTTCTATAGTAAATTATTCAAAAATTAATTTTATACTGTCGCAAATTTTAATTACGCCAGGGATTGCCCTTTCTATAGTAAATTATTCAAAAAATAATTTTTTACTGTCGCAAATTTTAAATATCCCAGGGATTGCCTTTTCTATATTAAATTATTCAAAAAATAATTTTCTACTGTCGCAAATTTTAAGTGCGCCAGGGATTGCCTTTTCTATAGTAAATTATTCAAAAAATAATTTTTTACTGTCGCAAATTTTAATTACGCCAGGGATTGCCTTTTCTATAGTAAATTATTCAAAAAATAATTTTTTACTGACGCAAATTTTAAGTGCGCCAGGGATTGCCATTTCTATATTAAATTATTCAAAAAATAATTTTCTACTGTCGCAAATTTTAAGTGCGCCAGGGATTGCCTTTTCTATAGTAAATTATTCAAAAAATAATTTTCAACTGTCGCAAATTGTAATTGCGCCAGGGATTACCTTTTCTATAGTAAATTATTCAAAAAATAATTTTATACTGTCGCAAATTTTAATTACGCCAGGGATTGCCTTTTCTATAGTAAATTATTCAAAAAATAATTTTCAACTGTCGCAAATTTTAATTACGCCAGGGATTGCCTTTTCTATAGTAAATTATTCAAAAAATAATTTTATACTGTCGCAAATTTTAATTACGCCAGGGATTGCCCTTTCTATAGTAAATTATTCAAAAAATAATTTTTTACTGTCGCAAATTTTAAATATCCCAGGGATTGCCTTTTCTATATTAAATTATTCAAAATTAATTTCTACTGTCGCAAATTTTAAGTGCGCCAGGGATTGCCTTTTCTATAGTAAATTATTCAAAAAATAATTTTCAACTGTCGCAAATTGTAATTGCGCCAGGGATTGCCTTTTCTGTAGTAAATTATTCAAAAAATAATTTTATACTGTCGCAAATTTTAATTACGCCAGGGATTGCCCTTTCTATAGTAAATTATTCAAAAAATAATTTTTTACTGTCGCAAATTTTAAATATCCCAGGGATTGCCTTTTCTATATTAAATTATTCAAAAAATATTTTTTTACTGTCGCAAATTTTAAGTGCGCCAGGGATTGCCTTTTCTATAGTAAATTATTCAAAAAATAATTTTCTACTGTCGCAAATTTTAACTACGCCAGGGATTGCCTTTTCTACAGTAAATTATTCAAAAAATAATTTTCTACTTTCGCAAATTTTAATTACGCCAGGGATTGCCTTTTATATAGTAAATTTTTCAAAAATTAATTTTATACTGTCGCAAATTTTAATTACGCCAGGGATTGCCCTTTCTATAGTAAATTATTCAAAAAATAATTTTCAACTGTCGCAAATTGTAATTGCGCCAGGTATTGCCTTTTCTATAGTAAATTATTCAAAAAATAATTTTTTACTGTCGCAAATTTTAATTACGCCAGGGATTGCCTTTTCTATAGTAAATTATTCAAAAAATAATTTTTTACTGACGCAAATTTTAAGTGCGCCAGGGATTGCCTTTTCTATAGTAAATTATTCAAAAAATAATTTTTTACTGTCGCAAATTTTAAGTGCGCCAGGGATTGCCTTTTCTATAGTAAATTATTCAAAAATTAATTTTATACTGTCGCAAATTTTAATTACGCCAGGGATTGCCCTTTCTATAGTAAATTATTCAAAAAATAATTTTTTACTGTCGCAAATTTTAAATATCCCAGGGATTGCCTTTTCTATATTAAATTATTCAAAAAATAATTTTCTACTGTCGCAAATTTTAAGTGCGCCAGGGATTGCCTTTTCTATAGTAAATTATTCAAAAAATAATTTTTTACTGTCGCAAATTTTAATTACGCCAGGGATTGCCTTTTCTATAGTAAATTATTCAAAAAATAATTTTTTACTGACGCAAATTTTAAGTGCGCCAGGGATTGCCTTTTCTATATTAAATTATTCAAAAAATAATTTTCTACTGTCGCAAATTTTAAGTGCGCCAGGGATTGCCTTTTCTATAGTAAATTATTCAAAAAATAATTTTCAACTGTCGCAAATTGTAATTGCGCCAGGGATTACCTTTTCTATAGTAAATTATTCAAAAAATAATTTTATACTGTCGCAAATTTTAATTACGCCAGGGATTGCCTTTTCTATAGTAAATTATTCAAAAAATAATTTTCAACTGTCGCAAATTTTAATTACGCCAGGGATTGCCTTTTCTATAGTAAATTATTCAAAAAATAATTTTATACTGTCGCAAATTTTAATTACGCCAGGGATTGCCATTTCTATAGTAAATTATTCAAAAAATAATTTTTTACTGTCGCAAATTTTAAATATCCCAGGGATTGCCTTTTCTATATTAAATTATTCAAAAAATAATTTTCTACTGTCGCAAATTTTAAGTGCGCCAGGGATTGCCTTTTCTATAGTAAATTATTCAAAAAATAATTTTCAACTGTCGCAAATTGTAATTGCGCCAGGGATTGCCTTTTCTATAGTAAATTATTCAAAAAATAATTTTATACTGTCGCAAATTTTAATTACGCCAGGGATTGCCCTTTCTATAGTAAATTATTCAAAAAATAATTTTTTACTGTCGCAAATTTTAAATATCCCAGGGATTGCCTTTTCTATATTAAATTATTCAAAAAATAATTTTTTACTGTCGCAAATTTTAAGTGCGCCAGGGATTGCCTTTTCTATAGTAAATTATTCAAAAAATAATTTTCTACTGTCGCAAATTTTAATTACGCCAGGGATTGCCTTTTCTACAGTAAATTATTCAAAAAATAATTTTCTACTTTCGCAAATTTTAATTACGCCAGGGATTGCCTTTTATATAGTAAATTTTTCAAAAATTAATTTTATACTGTCGCAAATTTTAATTACGCCAGGGATTGCCCTTTCTATAGTAAATTATTCAAAAAATAATTTTTTACTGTCGCAAATTTTAAATATCCCAGGGATTGCCTTTTCTATATTAAATTATTCAAAAAATAATTTTCTACTGTCGCAAATTTTAAGTGCGCCAGGGATTGCCTTTTCTATAGTAAATTATTCAAAAAATAATTTTCAACTGTCGCAAATTGTAATTGCGCCAGGGATTGCCTTTTCTATAGTAAATTATTCAAAAAATAATTTTTTACTGTCGCAAATTTTAATTACGCCAGGGATTGCCTTTTCTATAGTAAATTATTCAAAAAATAATTTTTTACTGACGCAAATTTTAAGTGCGCCAGGGATTGCCTTTTCTATAGTAAATTATTCAAAAAATAATTTTTTACTGTCGCAAATTTTAAGTGCGCCAGGGATTGCCTTTTCTATAGTAAATTATTCAAAAAATAATTTTATACTGTCGCAAATTTTAAATACGCCAGGGATTGCCTTTTATATAGTAAATTATTCAAAAAATAATTCTATACTGTCGCAAATTTTAAGTGCGCCAGGGATTGCCTTTTCTATAGTAAATTATTCAAAAAATAATTTTCAACTGTCGCAAATTGTAATTGCGCCAGGGATTGCCTTTTCTATAGTAAATTATTCAAAAAATAATTTTTTACTGTCGCAAATTTTAATTACGCCAGGGATTGCCTTTTCTATAGTAAATTATTCAAAAAATAATTTTTTACTGACGCAAATTTTAAGTGCGCCAGGGATTGCCTTTTCTATAGTAAATTATTCAAAAAATAATTTTTTACTGTCGCAAATTTTAAGTGCGCCAGGGATTGCCTTTTCTATAGTAAATTATTCAAAAAATAATTTTATACTGTCGCAAATTTTAAATACGCCAGGGATTGCCTTTTATATAGTAAATTATTCAAAAAATAATTCTATACTGTCCCAAATTTTAATTACGCCAGGGATTGCCTTTTCTATAGTAAATTATTCAAAAAATAATTTTATACTGTCGCAAATTTTAAATACGCCAGGGATTGCCTTTTATATAGTAAATTATTCAAAAAATAATTCTATACTGTCGCAAATTTTAAGTGCGCCAGGGATTGCCTTTTCTATAGTAAATTATTCAAAAAATAATTTTCAACTGTCGCAAATTGTAATTGCGCCAGGGATTGCCTTTTCTATAGTAAATTATTCAAAAAATAATTTTTTACTGTCGCAAATTTTAATTA